>APFE030555583.1:38559-52242 GCA_000404065.3 Pinus taeda | reverse complement strand
TTTTTTTTACATAACAAAAAACATTAGGTCAACGCTATATTAAAAACATATATAAAAAAACTTACGAAATAGTTTCGGCCCATACTCTGTGTTAACTCGCCGTAAATGAAACATTTAAGACTTTTACCAAAAACTATATCAGTGTATTAATTTAGGGTATGGGATATGGTCCACGCATCATTGATTTCGACTGACCCACATGTACTTTGCACAGGTTTAAACAGCAGTATTTTCCCGGAGATCAAACGGCGGACAGAGAAGCACCAAGATCGAACGGATATCGGATAGGCTTAGTTGGGTGAAAGATACCTTCCGATGGATTGTCAGTGCTGATGTCAGGCCAGCATCAGCGCTTGAACAGCTGTCAGCTCCCAATTGCATCGGAGCTCGTTGCAAGGAAACTGCCTTTTGCTGAAGGGTGGTGCGATATGATACCGGGCGGGTTAAATTTCCTGTGGTGGTTTTCTCCGTTGACTGCTGACCCGTCCGCGCGGTTGGTGAAATTATATATTTTAACAACCTCTGCCCAGAATTGCCCTTAGCCTTGAGATACCCTCTCGAGCTTCTTCACTGCAATCTGTCTCTGATCGGTAAGAACACCTTTGTACACCGTCCCGAACCCTCCTTTGCCCACTTCATTGTTGAAATTATTAGTGGCCGCTTTCAGCTCCGCATATGTGAATCTCTTTTGTCCCCCGCCTGAAATATTAAGTAGAATATCCAACTTGAATATTCTGGCGCTGTCTCTATATTTGGAGTACTGCCTCAGAAAAATCCATAAAGCCAAAACTCCACAAAACAGCTCTATGCCAAATACGGAGCAAATTATTATAAGATCACGCGTTGTGAGCGCGGAATCATTTGGTGGAAACGACAGAATGAAACCAGCATCGCAAACATTTTCCGCCACGGAGAGCATACCCGTGTATGTATTTTCATTTGAGGCATTTTTCTCTTTTGCAGATAGCTTTAAGTACGTGCGTACTTGCGAATCTGGAGACCAATATCCGTTCAGTAACCTATTAAAATGGTGGACGCAGTATCCGCTGCCCTCCAATTTATTTGAGAAACCCAGACATGTGCAATTTTTCAAACAAGCCGACATACAGTCATCCAATCTCACACCATACATGATTGTCTGATTCCCTGCTCCATTAAAATTGACGTAATCCACCGGGATAAATGTATAGTCGACATTCTATAATTAGGACTGCATAAGGGCTGGGGAAATTGAACAATTCTGTGGCAGCTGTGAGAATCAATAATATCTGGAAGGAAGCCAGGTGGACATTGGCACCGCGTATTGTCATTAAATTCCGGAGTCTTGCAGATAGCGTTGTCTCCACAAGTACCGTGAATTTGGAAACGCTCTTGTACTGCTTCCCACACTACTTCCCAAGATGAAGAGGAGTTCCCCTTCCAGCTGTAAATTCTGAGATTTCCATCGTGGTCTAAAGTTAATCTTCTCAAGGGACTGGCCGGATCCCCACTGTCTGATGCCATCAAAATATTTGGGTTGCTTGGAATGATAAGGTTCCCATCTTTGCTTAAACCAAGAGAGCCATCAACACCCAGACTAATTGCTTCATTATTAACTGTCAAAGCCCAGTACCCTAATTCGCTCCTGTTATAATACAAGGAGGGCGTTTGACTGTTGGCCTGAGAGGCAAAGAAGATATAGACACCTGATGCGAAGGTGCTGTCATTTTTTGTGGACACCAATCTACATGTCTGGGAGAAATCCTGTGTTGGAAGAAGAGTAAAAGTAGGAGAGTCGAAGCTCTGCCAGACATGGATATTCTTACTTGTACTGAACACTAAATTCCCTGAGTCTAACAAAACCAGACCCATTCCAACATCGGTTCCATTGGAAGTGTTGATGGGCGCAGTCCATATTCTCCCTTGAGCATCAGAGTCAGATAAGGTGAGATTTTCATTCTGTAGGGTCAATGAAGAATTGTAGCCTACGAGATGATCTTTGTTAGCCATCCATGCCACGGTTCTCTGAGGATCGTTGGCATACCATACAACAAAAGCATAATTATTTGAAGAAACATTATAGAAGCCGGCACAGAATGTGCCATTTGGAGAAAACAAGTATGTGTTATTCTGAGGTGTCCAACCCGGATTTTTCAGCCGAGTAGAGGATACAACTAATTCCTTCCCTTGCTCTCCTTCCCCACAACCCAATAAAATGAAGAACTGCACTAAGAAAAGTGCAAGGAAAACCCGCGGCCTAAGGTCCATGGCTTTTAACTTAGCAGACCCCAACCTTTCTCTTTTGTTTCACCGGCGGATCAGGCAGAGATCCCTCGAACATTACCAATGCAATCCTTGTAACATAGGTTCAATCAACTCTTATTAGAGATCTGAACATTCGACCAACATATGGAGACCTGCAAAAACTTCCTTCTAACATAGATTCAATCGCCCCTTATTTCAGATCTGAACATTCGACGAAGAAAAGTCATCAGTGGCATGCTGAGAAGAATTTGGATGATGTGACGAAGGATGCTCATTCCGCCCTACGCAATCATGTGCAATCATGTGGATAATGCAGAATTTTCGCGCCCGGTAGGTTTGCAAAGATTTTAATATTTTTATTCTACGAATCTATTGCTATCTTGTTTGATAATGGAAATTTCTTCTCTTTCTTTCTTTTTAAACTTCGTACTTTCTTTTTTTGTTGGAAAAATAAGCGGATATGTCATAAGACTTCACAATTTTATTTTTGTTGGAAAAATAAAATAAGGGGATATGGTGCAAATCTTTACATTTTTATTTTTGTTTGTGTGTGTTGGCAGACGAAGGTAAAAAATCATACGCGGAAAGATTTTAAAACGATTTTATGTGAATGAATTTTTTAAAGGGCGGCCGAAGCCCTGAATTTTAAAAGGTTTTTTTAAACTAAAGTCTTTTCACAAAGGTTTGTTTAAATTTTTCTCAAGGTTTAATTTATCGTGAGGTTTCAAAGTTCTTCGACCATAAAGAAAGGGGTTTATGAAAGTGTTATTTCTTAAAAAGATTTGAAAAGAAATGGGTTTTTTTAAGACAATAAAGTTCATTGAAAATGAGTTCATTAAAGGGGTTTATGAAAGTGTTATTTCTTAAAAAGATTTGAAAAGAAATGGGTTTTCTTAAGACAATAAAGTTCATTGAAAATGAGTTCATTAAAAGCATAAAGGTTTACAAAGTTTTATAAGGAGCTTAAATTGTGTTTTGTATTATAATTTTTTTTAGAATTTAAAAAAAAAAAAAAAAGTTTTAACTGAAAAGAGAGTTTTAGACTTTGTTAAGATTTATCGATAGGTAAATTATTTTTTCTGTTTTGTTAAGTATGACAATGTTTTGGGTTTAGGAAAAAAATATTGTATGATAAGGATACATAAATCTCGTGAAAGATTGTGCCTTACGGAAGCACATATTGAAAAACATATTTTTTGGGCGGTGATATGGAAAGAAGTCTCATGCAATAAGGAAAGTAACCATAAGACAAAAGAAAAACAAAAATCATGGGTTGCAAAGTGAGGTTGAGGCAAATTAAAAGAATAAATTGACAAGAAGAGTCAGAGTATTTTGAAGGGGTTCTCGCCGCGACCGAAGCATCTACAATACAGACTGATGAAGTAGAATAACCCAAGGATGCATGGATCAGGATGGATCTAGTAACACTAACAAAGTTTACTAGTAAAAGAATTTGTTTCCAGGTTGTTCAAATGAAAACTTTTCTTTGATGTAAAGAGTTAATTGAGTATCGGTCTAATAACCCATATGATGAAGTGTGTGATGCTTTAGTATTGGATTTTTTTAAATAAGCATTGGATGAGAAGATTTTGTGCAAGGTAGCAAAAGCTACATATTCCCAAGAAGCATGGAAGATCTTGGAAGTAGAATTTGGTACAAAGGAAAGTGGCATGCAGCAGCAAGTTGTGTCAAAATATGTTGAAGAATCAATAAAGAAGTCAGTCACAGATCTAAGAGTAGATGAGCAAGACTATGGGAGGACAATAGAGCTTGGAGAATCCACTCAAAAGTGGGAAATGGTTATGAAGACTATAAAAGCGAAACCCATTATGAAGACATGCATATGGATGAAGACGATGCAACAAAGATTGTAGAGAGAGAAGTTAAAGCCTTTTTGTGTGAAGCGGAACAAGAGCATATTCACATGGATGGTGAAGATGATGGTGAATCCCATTGTGACGAGACACGTGTGGATGATGACTACAAAGTGAGACGTGAATTAATGAATCCAACCACAACTAATGAATTTGGTGAAGTTGAAATTGTTAATAAGCACATGCATGCCTGTATATCCCACCATTGGGTGGATGAACATTATGTTATTGAAACTTGTATATTTTTTGAAATAGTTATTGATCCTGTAAACATGGTAAGTGCTATGTTTGATGAAGAATTGAAGATTTAAGTTGCCATTGTAGCAACAACTTATGAAGAAAAAGTTGGAATTGCTCATGAAGCAGTGCATGAACTAGCAACATTTGACTTTGGCATAGAGAAAGCCACTAATGAAGCGACAAATGGTTCAGCGAATCCAACAATTGAATTGTTAATGTTAACTTTTATGAAGAACAGTTAATTGATGATGAGTGTTTTCCCATGATGCAACAGAAAGAATGTGTTGATATCTTGTTATTTGGTGTGAGAAGCCCACTTATGTCTAGAAGCCAAGTGGAAGACAATATGTTTGTAGTAGTAGAGGTTGCTAAAGAAGTGGAAGAGGATAAATCTCTCAATGTAGAGCATAATGAATATATTTTTAGCATTGATTTTCAGTGTGCATGTAAACATGAGAGCAGTCCGACTGAAAGAGAAGATGAAGACAAAGATGTAGGAAAGGACATGGAAGTTTTTTAAGATGAAGAAGAAAGTATTGAAACAGTCTTTCAACAATGAACTCAATAAGAGATCAAATTCTACTATCATGGAATATGGCAGAAAAATAAAGAATATGAAGTGCAAGAAGCAAAGTAAATTTCACAGTTTGAAGATGAAGAGTTGTGGAAATAGTCCATGGTTGAACGAATTTTTGAAGAGGAAGTTGTAGAAGACAGGTTCATATTATTTTTCAGAAAAAATGCAAGGGAAGTCAAAGAAAAGTTGTAGCAACAAGTGAAGAAATATGGAGCTTACAGCAAGAAAGTGCAGTCAGGTACAAAAATTGGAAAAAAATGAAAAAGAAATCCAGCTCCAATTCCTCCTAGGCTCTAATCCTTCCAAAATTCTTCAAAGACAACTTAATTACTAATGGATCAAGGTATTTCTTCACAATGTCTTCTTATATTGCTTCAAGATGGCTTCAATGACTGACCCAATTTCTCTTCAATGACTTCTCCAAATTCTCTTCAATGGTTTTTCCAAAATCTCTTCAAGGACTGGTAAAAAAACATGCTTCAAATGTTGCTTCATGAAGTCTTTAGGATCCATTCCAAGATGTTCTCCATGGTCTCCTACAATTTTTCTTCAGTTTTTCTTTGAAGTTTTCTCCTATATTGTCATCAAAGTATGCTCAACAATTAATCCAAAGATGCATCCAATAAAACGATTGAAAAACCAATATCAGTGCTCAATGAGGTCAAATATTGCCCCTTCTACTATTATCTAAGGTTTGAAAGCCCAAATACAAAGGATTGAAATGTTGCAGAGGGTTGAATTACAAAGGTATGAAATGTCACAAAGGGTTGAATTACAACGGTCTGAAGTTTCACAGAAGGTTAAATTACAGAGGTTTGAATGCCAGCTTCACAAGGGCTGATATTTTATATATTTGAGAGCCAAGACTTCAACTTCAAGAGAAAACAAGGAGGTTGTATTTCAACACAAGAAATCTCCAAAATAAACAAGAATCCACTAATAACCCTTTAGCCAAAAACCAAGATAAAATTCAATAAATTTGTCGTCAATCCTTTTCAAGGTTCATGAGATATGAACCAATAGGCTTCTTCCTTAGGCTAAAATTTTATATGCTCCTTAAACGAGTTCTACAATTTTCTCATTGATTGAATTATGCACTTCCCCTTGCTCCACCAAATTCTACCTTAGATCTTTGAGTTCCTCTATTGTCTACAGCGTAGTCGAGTTGATGAACCAATGAAGGAGATGTTAGTTCCCTCATTAAAGGAAATTTTAACCTAAAAGTGCCCATGAAATTCTAACATACATAATTTGTAAACCAATCAAATTGGTTTAAATTTAAAAATAGGTACATGTAAACATTTTGGAGGAAAAACAAAAAACAAACAAACAAACAAACAAACAAAACAAAACAAAACAAAACAAAAAAACAAAAAACAAAAAACAAAAAACCCTACCTTTTTAATTGTATTTTTGGCTTATCTCCTTATAGTTTTACTCAAATTTCAAGTGTTGACACTCATTCGATGCAGAATTTAATTCTGAATTCAACAATTGTCTATACTTGAAATTTGAGAAAAAATATAAGGAGACAAGCCAAAAATACAATAAAAAAAAAAATTAGTTTTCTTCTTTTCGCTCCAAAATTCATAACTATTATTTTATTATTTTCCTATTAGTTTATTATTTTTCCTTAGGAGGCCACTTTTAGGCTGAAATTTCCTTTAATGAGTTATACTTGTTTACTCATTAAATCTAACATCTTATTAGAGAGCGACGACTTGATTTGAATTAGGCCAACCACAGTTTTTCATAGTTGTTTACTTTGGTTTTTAACACCCTATCCCACTTAGTTTACATGGATTATGTGCTTGATTTTGAATCATGGTATGTAACACAGTTATATATCTCTTAATGCACCTTCCTATAGGTTCACTTTAGTTTTGTCTCATTTTAAATTGCAATGTAGCATTTTAAGGAGTACAAATATGGCATTACAATAGTTTTAGCAGCCCCAAAGTTATTATGCCTACAACAGCACATATGTAGCCTAATACATCATAATTTGGGAGCACCTGATGACGTAGTGGCAATGTTTTTGTCTTTGACTTTTATAAAGTTTATCATACTTCACTTTATTGTTTATGATATTTGTTTTTTGTAAATCTATCCAGTCATAATCCAGGGCCCTATGGTCACTTAGGTTTAAACCTAGGTCAAATGATCCAAGATTAAATTTGTATCTTGTGGGTGGCAAGGGCATTGGCTAGTTTGTTACACCCTTCCATCTTAATTGGGTATGCAATTTAAATATCACTTGACGGACTATCAGTTTGATTCATAATAAAACCCTATTCGTGGTCCTTCCTTTGAATCTCTTAATCATAGCACAGTTAATCCTTTTCCATTAACGACAACACCTCAACAATCTCCCTGTTTTTCATTGATGGAAACAACCTGAGTAAAAAATCTTGTGAAAATGACGTTGGAACACCCTCTCATCTGGTGGCTTGTTTTACTCTGCTTCGTTACTCCTCGTTTGACATCAATGAAAAATATGATGCTTCGTCTGATATTGACTTTCATTTTGACTACATCTTTACATGTACTCCCCCCATCCTTTATTCAACTTCATAACCTCATCCATGTGATCACGGTATTTCGAATTAGGATTAGATAATGTGTCAATAGGTAAGCTAACTTCATAACCTCATGTTGTCAATCATAACCAAAACGCACAATCTCAATGTTCAATCTCAGTGTTCTCCCTTTTGAAGCTACAAAAGACAATTGGAAATTTCGTTAAACATGCATCTTTAAAGTCAACATTGCTATATCTAAATGGAGGCTACATAGTTATCCTGATTCCATAACCCTTTCAAAGGAATACGTGTAAAAATATATACATTTCATACAACGTGGTTTTTAAGTCATGTATTTATCTCACAACCCCAACTAGCATGCGACATGAATGCTTCATTTGGAAACATTGAATCATAATTTTAGTTTTTACACCCTGATTGGAACCTAAATTTTAAACTATGTTGACTATGCTAGACCAGACAACATTTAGGGGATCTCCCCGATATGAAGTCCCAACTAGACGTCACACCGTTTGGAGTAGGAGTCCCAACAGTGGGTGGTAATGTTATGCCTTCGCCGCGAAGACGTGCAGAGGAAAGTATGATAACTTCGGGTAAGAGCAAGTGTGTGACCCTACGGAGAGTTAAGTGTGATGCATGAAGGTTCCAACATGTGAAGGGAAAACGAAGTGTGCCCCTTGGAAGTCTGTAATAGTACGTAGATTGACAGGAACACACAAGCAAAATGACATCACAAGCTAAGATGTGGAATCCACAAGTTAAAGTGATGAGTTAATCTAACAACACGCATTCAACAAGATTCGTACAAATGCAAATAAAATAGTTCATAAGAATATTAGTAAGTTAAATAACATATATTGCCAATACAACAAGAATAGTCCTACTATATTAACAACGTATGCATGAAAGCGTGTTGGCTCCTATTTTATTATTATAAGTGAAAGTTCCATCCATACATACACCCTTGATGACCATTATCCCTAATAGTGGAACATTATAATCAAGAACACCTGCCCCTCCAAAGACATATACTCGCTCTATGCTATGGAGAAGTCAAGGCTCTTCATAATACTCCCAATCTCTTTCTAAGCCTAAGACTAGCCAAAATTCTTGTTCCCAAAAGCCTGGTACATGAGTTATGAGGCTCTATTTATAACAAGATGGGGTGGCTTTTCAACTCCCCTTTGTGACCTTTGGACTACCATCATGAAGCTTCAACTTATTTACAAAATGACACATTATATTACACGATGACTCTTCATATTCCAATATTGACACTTGGAATTTCACTTATAGTTACAAATAATATTACATTTTCCACTCGTACCCATATGAGACAAAATAGGGTAGAGACAACTTGACAGCCTAACAAGACACAACACTATGATGTTTGAGTTTGGGAGAAGTCTAGCTCAGCAACCTCCACTTGTTGCTTCTCGGTCACATATTGGTGCCAAGCTTGGTATTGTGTGATGGTGTCCCCAAACTCATTAACGGTATCTTGCTGGAAGTGAACTCTAGCCTCCATGGCATCCAGGTACATTGTCTTGGAACCTATGTCCAACTCATTATGAAGCATGAGAAGCATTGTTTTGACTTTGATAGGACCACTAATGAACTTTTGCATGTTGTGTGCACTCAGCTCCAAGTCTTCCTTATGACCTCCTGTCTTGGCTACTCCAAGTACTTTTCGACCTCCTCCTAAACTTCGTTCTTGGGTTTAGCTTTGGGGAGGGAACCAATTGATGGGAGCTGGTGTGTTCTCACCAAGACATTACAACTACTATACAAATGCACATATGAGGCCTGTGTGCTGCCAATGAATGAGGGGAGCTGCTTATTGTTCTGAATTAACATTTGAACCTTCTCTTTCTCTAACTCTGCTTGTGGCTTCATTTTCTTTACTAAGTCAAGTGAGGCCCCTTTGAACTGCATTTTCCACTCTTTTACATAAGAAATGACAACATGTATGTTTTTTAGAGTTTTAACAAACTCTTCGCTCTATTGTTGTAGGCCATGCAAACAGACAACTACTTTATGCATGTTGACAAACTCGTCATAGAGCTTTCACATGGTTTCTCCACGTGTTGATACTTTAGAAAGTATCACTGCTCTCATCTCCCCAATGTGGAAACTGCATTTTGCGTTGCTACTTGGAGTTGTTATGCCTCTTGCCTAACCAATTGCAAGTTCTTTTCCAGCTGCTCATTCTCAGTCGTCAACTACTAAACATTTGGTCTTGTTGCTCCTGCATAGGCCAAGTTGGCTTCAGCAATGGCAGTTGGATGCTTCCTTGTATTCGACACTATCACCCTTTCTTTGATGAATGCAGGTGAAGCGTGAACATCCAGAAAGTTCTTCCTTTGCACTTGTACAATCCTCTTATGGAACTCGTCAAATGATAGATGGCACACATCCAAGATCGGGTCATCATCAAGAAGAACATCATCTCTTTGCTCACTTGGGGTAGGCTCTCCTGTTGGAGGTGGTGGAGACTGAGGGATGACATGTGGCTCTCTTAGAATCAGGTCAAAATCTTCATGTTCTGGCTATTATTCCAAATCCATGTCTGTCATTTCAATCAATTTCTCAATCTGCGGAGCAAGTTCTCGATCTTGCGTCTGTTCACCTTCCTCCTCAATTGTTGGTTGTTGTTATGCAACCATCTCACAAAATAGAATAAAGGGATAGATCAACGACTTAAAATGTAGCCTCTTCAAGGGGGCAGCCTCCTTTACATTACACAAATGAACAATTCTTGGATGATACAAATGACAATACCTCCTTTCTATATATAGGGGTCTAAGGGTTACAATACAATTAGAGCCAACATAACAATAATAATGTAAGGGCACAACAATAACAATAGTGGGCCTCTATGGGGCACAATAATAACAATATGGGAACTACATGGGCACAACAATAACACTAAGGGATACAATGATAATAATAATAAGGAAATACACTAGTATTATAGGGACCTAACATGCCCCTCTCCTTCAAAAAAGTGTTGTCCTCAATGCTTGAGTAGTTCTAGATGCTTCTGTATAAAATTGTCATCCTCTCATGTAGAACCTTCAGCGGGTAAGTTCTTCCACTTGATGAGATACTCTAAAATTGATCGATTTCATAGTTGTCGAGTTCTTGTGTCTGTGACTACTTCAGGTTCCAATATGATTTTTCCTTCCTCGTCAAGCTCTAGTAATATTGTTTGAACTTGGAGATTGCCACTTATAGCCTTCTTTAAGCATGAAACATGGAAAACTGGGTGCACTCGGGAAGATACAGGAAGTTCCAATTTGTATACCATAGAACCAATGTTTTGCAACACCTTGTATGAACCAAAATACTTTGGCCATAATTTATTATCCTTCCTAGCTTGCTTGAGGGACATTTGTTTGTATGGTTGTAGCCGTAGAAATACCCAGTCACCTACATCAAAACTTCTTTCATTGTGATGTTGATCTGCCTGTTGTTTCATTTTATCGTGTGCCAAAGTGAGGATATCCTTTTAGAGTTGGAGAAATTTTTGTTGATGCTCGATGTGATCTTTCATTGCTTGAACCTTAGAATTTTCTCTTAAATATGATGTGGTGGATGGTGGATGATATCCATCAAGTGCCATAAATGGGGTCTTTTTTGCTGTAGTATGGAAGGAAGTGTTATACCACCATTCAACAAGAGGCAACCATTTGACACATTGTGTCTGTTTATCATATACAAAGCAACGGAGATATCCTTCCAAACATTTGTTCACTATCTCAGTTTGCCCATTAGATTGAGGATGATTAGATGAGCTATGAGCTAACTGAGTACCCAGACAAGAAAATAATTTTATCCAAAAATTTCCAGTGAAAATAGGATCTTTGTCACTTACAATAATCTTTGGGTTTCCATGTAGCTTTGAATTGTTTCCATAAATGTAGTAGCAAGTGTACTGGCTTTAAATGGATGAGATAATGCACAAAGTGCATACTTGGTAAGTCTATCAACTACCACTATGATGACACTCTTTCCTTCGAACTTGGTAAACCTATGATAAAATCCATTGAAACCTCCTCCCAACATTGACTTGGAATGGATAAAGGTTGCAATAGACCTTGGGTCTTAATTGTCTCAACTTTATTTTGTTGGCAAACCAAATATTTCTTCACAAACTTTTGAATATCATATTTAAGGCCATCCCAAAAAAATTCCTTCTTAACCCTGCGGTAAGTTTTTTAAAAACTTGAATGCCCTCCCAAGGGAGATGTGTGCAATTCCCAAGAATCTTTTATTTGAGTTGGGAATTCTTACAGAGGTATAAGCGATCTTTGTACCATAATGAATCATTTTTCTGGATAAATATATCAGATGTATTGGGATCTCGCTGCAACTTTTGAATGAGTGCCCACACTTCTTCAACATCCTTCCATCCATCCCTTGTTTCATTTATCCAATCTGGTTGGATAATATAAATGGCACAAAGCAATGGTTCCACATCCTCATCATTTCTTGAGAGCGCATATGCAACAACATTTTGCTTCCCTTTTTTGTAGATGATTTCAAAGTCATAACCCAACATATTTGTGACCCATTTTTTCTACTCTTATGAAGATAATCTTTGTTCTAAAAAGTATTTAAGACTACCATGATATTTTTTTACCTTGAAGTGTCTTCCCATTAGTTAAGGTCGCCATTTCTTAAGTGCATGTAGTATTGTCAACATTTCCTTCTCATAAATAGCTTTCTGTAAATATTTTCCTTTGATCGGACGACTTTCGAAAGAAATGGGTCTTTCTTCTTGCATTAAAAGAGCATCAATTCCATTTCCCGACGCATCACATTCCACAATAAAGATTTTTGTGAAGTCTAGCGTAGCTAAGACCGGTGATTGGCACATTACTTCTTTAAGATGTTCAAAGGCCTTCATTGCTTATGGAGTCCAAGAAAATGAATCTTTCTTCAGTAATGTTGTTAGAGGTGCCGCTATTCTCCCATAATTCTTAACAAACTTGTTATAATAACCCGTCAACCCGAGAAATCCTCGTTGATGCTTTATGGGTGTGGGGATTTTCCATTCCTTAATGGATTTAGTATTGCTAGGGTCTACCTTAACACCTTCATGAGATACAATATGACCCAAATATTCCACCTCTCTTACTCCAAATAAACATTTGGATGTTTTTGCATATAAGTGTTACTCCTCCAATAGTTTGAGCACTCTATCAACATGTTGAACATGATCTTTCCAATACTTGCTATAGATTAGTATATCATCAAAAAATACTAACACAAATTTTCTAAGGAAGGGTTTGAAAATGGAATTCACCAAACCTTGAAATGTAGAATGTGCATTGATAAAGCCAAAAGGCATGCCCAAAAATTCATAATAACCCTCATGAGTTCTAAATGTTGTTTTATGAACGTCTTCAGTCTTCATTCTGATTTGATGATATCCTGAATGGAGATCTAGCTTGGTGAAGTAAATTTCTCTAGGCAATTCATCCAATAATTCATCAATGACAGGAATGGGGAATTTATCTTTAATAGTGAGCTTGTTGAACTCCCTATAATATAGACACATGCGCCATGATCCATCCTTTTTGTGCACCGATACTACACGTGTTGGTCGGATAAATCGTTCTTGTGGACAAGACTGATCTCCCTAGTATCGAATGGTATCTAGCAACAAGGAGTACAAACAAATCTACTTTTCTCTAAACATGTTTCAATTCATAAATGAAAACTAAGAGGTGTAACAAACCCTACCTTGGTCCAACGCTTTTTTATGGTAGCTTTATTCCAACAGCTTCAAGAAGTTCCCTTTTAATAACCTGCATACACAAACAAACACACATCAAAGAACACCTGAAAAGATATTATAATAAAACATGTTCATTATGAAGTGTTGAAAAGTGTGCAACAAGAAATGCTTTTTGAGAATGCAACAAGATGATGGAGCTTAGTGGAAAGGAGTCACCTTCACTAAGTGGGCCCGCAGGCTATTTTTGGCGCAAAGTCTATTTTTAGACATATGGATCATGGTCTATGAGTTGCAGGATGCTATTTGTGGATGATTGGTCAAGTTGGTAAAAATAGATGGACCTCTATTTTTAGACATATGGGCGGAGTCTAATTTTAGACTACCAGGCTAAAAATAGAACAATCGAATATTATTAGCCCTTAATAATATTTAGACTAAAAACATTAACTTATTCTCTTG
>APFE030555583.1:20372-37218 GCA_000404065.3 Pinus taeda | reverse complement strand
CACCCATTTGGTAAAGTAATCAGTGGCTGTTAGAATCCACTTATGTTTTCCACTAGAAGGTGGATTAATCTCCCCTATGAAGTCCAACCCCCATTGCCCGAATGGTTCTTCAACAAATACATGAATTAGTGACAATGGTGCCAACTTTTTATTTTCAGCAAAAAGTTGACACTTTTCACAATATCAAACCAACATGTAAACATCAAAAAATAAAGTTGGCCAATAGAAACCAACTTTCAAAATTCTGTGTTGTCACTTTCCAACTATAATGGCCTCCACAAGCACATCCATGATATTCATTAAAGATTCCAATTGTTTCCCCTTCTGTCACACAAAAAAGCAAAACACCAACATGATCTTTCCAATATAACTTACCATTTACTATCACACACTTTTGTGTCTTCAATCTCAAAGCTTTATATTTTGCTCTATCTAAGGTTTTTGGACAACTAAGAAATAATAAATAATGAACAATATTCTTATACCGACTAGAGCATATATATTTGTATGCAATTTTATTATCTTGTTCATCTTTCTTACCTTCTTCGCCAACTGACCTCGATTACAAAATTGTTGCTAGGAAATTAGTTCCCATGGCTTGGTAATTCGCCTTTGTTAAAATATTAGCTAATCACTTCCCCTTTATTAATTTTGTTGGCTTGATGTCCATGTCATACTCTTGAATTTTAGCTATCCATTCTACCCATCTTCCTTCACTGTCACCTTTTTTCAACACATCCCTAACAACTGAGTTTGACACATATGCAGTAATATCAGACTGCAAAATGTAAGTTTTGAAAGCTTTCAAGGCTTTGACCAGAGCATAAGCCCATTTTTCTAAAATATTATACTTTAATTCAACATCTCTCAATACCCTTCAGAAAAATGCTACTTGCTGCTCCTTATTGTCTTGATTCCTTTGCAAGAGAACAACTGCAAGAATAGAAGGTGAGGAAAAAGAAAAAAATTGGAAGGGTTTATGGTAATAAGGACTTACCGAAACTGGAGCTTCTCCAAAAGTATTTTTAATTCTTGTAAAAGACTCCCTAGCTGTTGGAGTCCATTTAACCTCCGCATCCTTCTTTAACATATCAATGATCTCTTTAACAATTTCTGCATAATTTGGAATGAATCTCTGGAGAAAATTTATTCTTCCCAAGAAAACATAGATTTCGTTTTTATTTCTAGGCATAGGGTTATTATTGATTGCTTTCGCTCACTTTGGGTCAATTCTCATTCCCTCCTTTGACACAATATGCCCTAACAATTTCCCTTCTCTTAGAGAAAAATGAGACTTATTTGGGTTTAGTGATAATCCATAAATTCCACACTTCTCAAAAGTCTGCTAAAGGTGTTTCAAATGTTCATCATCAGATTTGGAAAACAATTTAATATCATCTAAATATATGACCATGATTTTTTTATTTTCTCCCAAAAAGGCTATATCCATAGCTCTTTGAAGGTAGCACCAACATTCATCAACCCAAATAACATTTTTTCATACATAAAGGTTCCCCATGGAGTTGTGAAAGCTGTTTTCTTCTGATTATCTGGATGCACTTTTATTTGGTTGTACCCTAAAAACCCATCAATCATGGACAACCTTGAAGATCGTGTCACTTTCTGCAAAATATGATCCATTTTTGGAGGAGGGTAAATTTCCTTTAGTGATGCTCTACTTAGATTTCAGAAGTCAATACACAATCTGAACTCTCCATTATTTTTCCTTACAAGCACTAAATTAATCACCTAGTCTCAATATCTTAAAGGAATTATTATCTTTGCTTGCAATAATTTTTTCACCTCCTTTTTGTTGAGATTGCAACAAGATGATGGAGCTTAGTGAAAAGAGTCGCCTTCACTAAGTGGGCCCGCAGGCTATTTTTGGCGCAAGTCTATTTTTAGACATATGCATCATGTCTATGGATTGCAGGTTGCTGTTTATGGAAAATTGATCAAGTTGGGAAAAATAGATGGACTTCTATTTTTAGATCACAGCGGAGTGACTGCTCAGTCTAAATATAGAACAGTCAAATATTATTAGCTCATAATAATATTTAGACTATAAACTTTGTCTTATTCTCTTGGAGCACTTCAGGATGAGCTACGGATGTGGTACATGCAGATCCCAGAAGGAAATACGTGGTTACCTATGGGATGACTAATATTTGCATGCAGGACTTCAGTTAGAACTCAAGTGAGTTGAGTTTAGTGGCCTGGAGGTGCAGTTGATGGAGTTGTTTTCAGTTTAGCTTTGTTAAACTGGTTGTATTTTGTCTAACTGGCAAATAGACTAGAGATGAGTTGGGTGAATTAGTTATTAATTAATTCACAAGTTATTAACTCATAATACAACTAATGAATACATCAGTTAACTCAGTTGCATGTCAGTGCATGTTAGTTCAGCAGGGACAGGTGTTAGAGAATCAGATTGCTATCAGTTGTGAATATAGTTGTGCATCAGATCTTGCACAATCAAGGGAGTTTGCCCACGTATTTTCCCACATTGTAGCTTGTGCTCACATGATTTTACCAAGTAAATACGTGGTTGCCTTGGAATTATCATCAGTTCTTGAGCAGGTATTGAGCAGCAGAGGCAGGCAAACAGCGAAGGAGATTTGAGCCAGTGATTGATTCAGATCTGAGCTGTATTGTGTGTAACAGAGGTGGAGATACTTGTGAGAAGTATTATGCTGTGTAATGTTACATGACTCAATCATTAATATACAGATAGTTGGGGTTTTTAGCGTGATGCTTTCCCCGGGATACATACTGTGTTAATGTGTGAATGCTCTTGATGTTTTATTGTTATTGATGCTGCTATATTGATGATCAACGTAGAGGAGCTTACGTATTGTGTATGTTTTCCGCAATAGTACATGATCAGGATAATCTCTGTTGAATATGTGTTAAATTATTCAAAATTTCTACATGAAGATCAAGGAGCTCATAAAATAAACCATTAGAGATAATCATTGAGAAAAACAAACTTGATTGTATTAACTTTATGGATAAAAGAACCTTACAACCTTTTCCTTGATGTTGCACAAGCTCTTTCCAGGGTCCAGCAGGAGTCTTCTCTACTTTGACAAGCCTCACTCACTTCCCAAATGACATGAAAGGTATGTGATCTCTCCTCTCACAAGCTCAAAAAGGAAGTCTAATTTCCAGCAGCATTTACCCTCAAGAATCTTCACCTTTCAACCTCCCCTACAACCAACCCAATGCCTGAATTTATAGTGCAAATGGAGGAAGTTGCAGGTCCACTATTGAAGGGATAAGTTCCTCCTTCAATGGGATAAGCACCTCATATCATGGAGTTAACTCCCTTAGTTATGGAAAGGATGAACCAAGGTGGAGCGGGCTTGCCAGCACAATATTCCTTCTATAAGTGGCCAGAAGTGACCCAAGATGAGTTTTTAAGAATTAACTCACGCCTTTTTAACTTTTACAGGGGTTCGCACCCATTACTCAACAGATAGAGCGTTCAGGTTCGCAGGAAACATGGCCATTGGGTGCAGCACCGCAGGCAATGTTAGGAAAAAGTGTGAAACCAGGATTTGAGATATTTTTAAGGTATTTCTCCCATTTGCAAGGTTTGACATGAAGAGCTGAGGCTTAAGACTTGCAAAGGAGGTATGTATGAGTGTTGATGGACTCATACAAACTGTCGAAAGTCATGGTGACATTTTTTTGTGTAACAGATTGCCCCCTAAAGTGCGAAGTCTGTAATAGATGAGGATTGTTTTTTGATCATCTAAGAAGAGTGAAGGACTTTATCATTCCAAGGATCTTCCTATGGATACCCCGGTCGGAACCTGTAAAAACATTCAACACAAAATATATATATATATATATATGTGTGTGTGTGTGTGTGAAAATATCATCACTGAGGTAGGCATTCCGATGCTTAGATCAAAACTGACTAAGAACTATCTAAAATTGTTCTGATACAGGAATGATTTTGTATTACATCACAAGTAGAAACATATGGACACAGTATGGGCGCAGCCATCTGTTTATGAATAATCCACTATATAATGATAGTAAAATTCCTTGCAGCCTGGATGGTGGAAACTAGATCCAGGGTTTTCATTTCTACTTCCCAAACTAGTACGATTCTTTCCATGTGAATAAATGTGTCGAAGTCGAACATGGTAGAAACCACTTGATTACCAGTCAATGATGTAAACTGTTAACAAGTGTGAGAGGAACCACCAGTAATGTCAATGGCCCTCAAAGTACTCAGTACAATCCATGAAATGTGAATGAATGAGTCGATGTCGAACATGTCACAGAATCCTTTGATCGAAGGTCAATGACGCAACCTGTCGTCAAAGGCGAGAAACCTGCCATTGAAGCATGCAGATTCGAAGGTACTGACGATTTCTAGATCATCTTTCTAGATAATGAGTTGGAGTCGATAAAAAGTGATCTGTCATAGGCAAACCCATAACATGAAATCATAGATCAAGTCTAGAGAAATATACTTGGCAAGAACTAGCTTAGGGACGGTCAATGATGGATGACAGATATTTTGTAGGTGAATGGTTTATTTACAGAGACCTCTTGAACACATAATGACACTGCAGATGGCTTGGTGACAGTTGACCCAAAGCTAATATCCGGAAACCGCCTGAAGACTTTCAATGTGGCTTGATTAACTGTTAGGTAAAGGATTTCCCAACCCAGGTGAATAAAAGTGTCGTGTTCAAGAGTGATGGAAAGTTTTTCAAACACAATGTATAACAAACAGGTTCATTTTTCTCTCTTTTCCCCCACCATTTCTAGCAAGTACCACTTTATTCTTGACAAGCTTGAGGAGGATAACATTTGCTTGGTTATAAGCTCATCCTTCGGATGAGTCCAACTTAGTTTAGATTCGAACCCTAAGAAGGAGTGGTTCATTCCTGTTTTTAATTGAACATGTCCTTTACAGTTAGATTTTAATGAGTCCAGTATAGGAGAAACTCAGTGTTTTTCAATTTTAGGGAGTCAGAAGAAAAACTTAAGAAAACTCCATGGTTGTCCTTTTTCGTAAATTTGTGTCTCCCAAGCCCGAAAAAGTATAAAATAATACTTGAGAGAACTGCTTGATCATTACAATCAAGGAGTACTTTTCATAATTAGTGCCTTCAATCTAAAAAAGTAAAAAAGTGATCGAAAACACGTCATTTTATTACCAATATCGACCTTGAAACGACAAAAGTCCGGCAATCTTTTCATGTTTATACGGTCATAAAAGAGTTGTAAGTAGACCTTCTTTTTAATTCTGTTTTAACGAATCTAAAAATAAAAAATTGGCAATATTTTCATATTTTATGAGTCAGAAAAGAGCTTAAAGAGGACTCCTATGTGTTTTTTGTTGAAAATGACCAATTTCGCCTGAATACCCAATATTCTGCACAAAAACTGCAAACATTACTCATATATCTTTTAAAAATAATAAAAGTGTACCAAAAGTGACCTTTTCAAAGTAAAAAATAAATAAATTAAATTTATTTATTCAAAAAATCTTATAAAAAGGGCTTTTACAAGTTCATTTTCATCGTTTGGCTTTGGAGTAAAAAGTAAGAGCTTTTGGTAAGAAAACTTCATGTGGAGATTGCGAAAAATCCGACTGCTGGAATCGAGAACCGCCTTCTCCGGGTAATCCACATTGTCCCTGACTTGCATTTCATCCGACTAAAATTTTGTTTTAGGGTTTAAAAATTGATTTTTAGAGGAAAATTAGGGCAAAAAATTGCCTGCGGCAGTTGCACAGGTGCGCCATGTTTCCCCTACGCACCCTGATTTTTCTATGCACAAAGAAAAGTCGAGGTGTCGCACCTGTCCTTAAGGAGAAGTGCGCAACTATGCACTGTCTCTAAAAGGATGGGTGCGAACCCCACGGAACGCGGATTTTAAACCCTAAATTCTTCATTTTTGCCCCATAGGTTTTGAAATGAAATGTTCTAAACCACCTATTTTTCAATGTAGGTACACAAGATGCTTGTTTGGCGGGAAAGAGAGCACGAGGACATGGATAAGGCTGCATTACTCAATCCACCTTCATTACAGGCATTGAGAGCATGCGGGCTATTCAAATTTTGGATCATACCTGGCATGAGGGCACAGGTAGACTTTCTACAATGGCTGGTGAACAGGTGGAGCACGCAGGACCAGTGCTTCATTATCGGTGGCAATCGACTCGAAATTGAGCTGGATGACAGAAACTTTTTGACTGGCTTGCCCAAGAGAGGTGAGAAATTATCTCTATTCGAATCTAGGCTAGGTGGTCAATCTGTCGCTAGTCTCCTACTAGAGTTTTGTAATAACCAGACTCCGGAAAAACAGATAGATGTTAAAACCATCTCCCATCCTGAACTAAAAGTTATCGCCTTTACTGTTACCAGACTCTGTGGGAGCGCAACATTGCATCTAGCTACCGGTTCCCAGATGCGCATGGCAGTAGACTGCTTCCGAGGCACCATCTTCAACTGGTGCGATGTTGTATTGGCCAATGTGAAGGGCCAATTGACTAGGGCGAAGAATGGACAGCTAAAGAACTTTGGATATGGTTATTTAGTTGTCAGCTTTGCCCTAGAGAGGGTACCTATGCTGGTTCCACAGCAACTTACTGTTGAGGCTGGACTTCCCCGAGATCCTAGGGTTATGCGATGGGTTACAGTCATGGCCCGCCATCCTGAGGAGGGTACCGAGGTTGATCGATTCACACCCGAGTATTTTTGTTGGTTAGAGAACCAACTCTTTGTGATTCAGGATTTTCCATACGCTAGGTTGGATTATCATGGTGATCCCGACATGGCTCTTCCACGAGGAGAGCAATGGGATGATAGAGGTAAAATTGTTTTCAACATTTTCAATTATATATATTTTTTTGTTTTTAAATCGTCCCAAAACTAATAGTAAAAAATTTTTAAATGCAGATGTGGGTCCACAGACACTAGTCGCTCTCCAGCCTTATGATCAAAGACAGCCAGCTGCCACAGCACCGGCCCCACAGGACCAATCAGCAGAGACCTTCGCTAAATTGGAGGGTCATCTAGAGCGCTTGACCGCAGATATTCCGGAGACTAGCATAGATGACATTCCTCTTAGACTTCAGCGCTATGTGATTGGGGTCCCAGGACCTTTTAGGAGGTTCCTTTGTAGGGTGGCCCGAGCAGTGGTGTCTTATCATGATCATCACTAGTGATATGATGATTTCCTTGTAGACTCATTTTTGGACTTTTTATACTATCATTTTTGCCGATCATAAGGTGTTTTTCAACCAATGATCGAAGACGATGTATATTTTGACACATTCCTATGCTATGCTATATTACTATTATTGGTTATCTTGCAAAACATGTTATGGGATGTTTTTAAATTTACTGTTTGATTTAATGCAAATGTTTATTTAACATTCGAGAAGCAACTGCATTTGCTAATGTATTTAAATATCTTGGAATGTGTTGATATTCGATGTAATCAAATTCTCGTTCCAAGAGACGGACTCTCAAAAATAATCGTAATAACACTGGATTTCTAATGGCATAAACCCTATTAAGCTGTAATACAACGAGTTCCGAATCTAAATTAACAATGAAACTCCGAACGCCAAATGAAATGGATTCAGATAATAACTCAATCACTGCACTGTATTCTGTAATGTTGTTCGTTGTTTGATCGAGGCTTACCCCATGCATAGATACTAACTCGTCAGAGGGTGAATAGATAACCCAAGTTGCGGAAGAGATGTTCCATGTACTACAACAAGCGCCATCAGCAAAACCGATGTATGTTTGGAGAGGCGTCGACATCTGCAATATCAAGAGTAAAATCAAGATAAGCAAGAATAATAATGAAAAACACTCTCTGAAGCAAAGCACGCATTTCTAATCTAAAAGCACACCAAACTTAGAAAGAAACTAGTCTAAAAAATCTCCACACTAATATTTTAAGCATAATATCGCTTTAGATAAAGCCCATTCCTGGGTTTACCTAAAGAGACACCATCAAAATCTTCTAATTCATAGGCCCCTTTTTCCATCTTTCGCTTGACAATATAAGGACCATGCCACATGGGTACAAATTTCCCAGCCCCTAGCTTATCGTTTGCTTGATTGTAAAGTAAGACTAGGTCTCCTTCTGAAAAAATTGCGGGTTGTAACATTCCGATCATACTGAGCTTTAATCCTTTTGGCATGAGTTTCGACAGCTAATGCAGTATTACGTCGATTCTCATCTAATTGAGCTAAGTATAATAAACATTTTTCCTCTTCGGAAGTGGCTAGTAATAATTGTACGACAATTTGTAATGACGGGATTTCCTATTCAATGGGTAATACTGCCTCTAAATTGTAAACCAGTTAAAAAGGAGTAAACCCTGTTGATGTTTTGACTGAGGTTCGGTATGCCCAAAGCACTGAAAATAACATGTTATGCCAATTCGACCTATGAATCCCAATGATTCGTCGGATCATGGTGACTATATCTTTGTTGATTGCTTCAACCAGACCATTTGCCTATGGGTAATATGGAGTGGAACTATCGTGACACAAGCCAAGCTGATCTGTAAGTTCAGTCATCATGATGTTTCAAAAATGACTCCCATGGTCAGTGATAATCACTTGAGGTACACCAAACCTAGCAATTATATGATTGAAAATGAAAATCGCAGTAGTTTTGCCCTCTGCCGAAAATGTAGGCATCGCCTCGGCCCACTTGGTAAAATAATCTACCGCAAGGATGATATACGCATGGCCCCCGGCCGAGTGAGGGTTACATGTAATAAAGTCGATACCCCATTTTGCAAATGGACCAACAACAATTATAGCGTGGAGAGGAGCAAGTGGAGTGTGCATCTTACGATAAAAAATTTGGCAATTGTGGCATTTCTGGACTGTAGTGATACAATCTTTGAATAAGGATGGATAGAAATAGCCAGCGCACAAAATCTTTTGGGCTGTGGCATACCCAAACATATGACTGCCACACGCTCTAGAGTGACAATCATTAAGAACCTTTTCAGCCTCGTCATGAGTAAGACAACGACGGAAAACAGAATCCACCCCACGATGATAAAGAGTATCTCCAATAATAGTGTAAGGTTGGGATTGGAAACATATTGTTCAGCACTGAGATCATGAAATGTCTGGCCGAAAAGATTGGGTCTAGAGATAGACAATGATATCCCCATACCATGGATCAACAGTGGTGATAAGGAACAAGGATTCATCCGCAATGGGTTCTTCCGCCACAGGTTCAGTATCAGCACGAGGGAAGTCACACATCAATTCCGCAAAAACCAAAGACTTCTTTGACTTGGCCTTCTCAAATTCCAAGTCAAATTCCTGCAGGATGACAATCCATTTGGAACACTTTTCCCCTAGCAATTGTTTAGTCAAAATGTATTGCATAGGGTTACAGTCAGAAATGATGGTGGTTTTGCGTAAAAAAATGTAATGACAAAATCGTTGAACAACTTGCACTGCAGCTAAGGCCAGTTTCTCCACATGTGAATATTTTAACTCAATCGTAGTTAGAGTTCGACTAAGATAATAGATCACATGTTCACTTTCGAATTCATCCTGTTGAACTAAAACCATCCCAATGGTGGAATGGGAAGCGACAAGGTACAAGAAGTAATCTTGGTTGTAGTTGGGAGGATGCAATAACGACGCATGGTTCAACGCTTGTTTAAGTGCATCAAAATATTTGTCAATGATCTCATCCCAAAAGAATGGAGTGTTCTATTTCAACAACCGGGTGAAACCTTTTGTAATCTCGGCGTAGTAATGAATGAAACGATGTAAAAAGTTTGCTTTCCCTTGAAAACTCTGGAGTAGGTGAAGATTCGAAGGAGGTGGTAACTTGACGATGGCTTCAACCTTCGAAGGATCGACACGAATTCTAGCTTTGGATACAATAAATCCCAGTAAGCGACCCGTTTTTATACAGAAAACAAACTTGTGCGGATTCAGCCTAATCCGATAATGCCTACATCTCATGAAAATTGCTCGTAAATGAGTGAGATGGTCGGCTCCACGTAAAGAATGGGTGGGTGAATCATCGAGATAAGGATGCACAATGTGCTTGATGTCATGAAATGCATAGGACATAGCCCTTTGAAAAGTTGCTTCGGCGTTCTTCAATCCAAAAGGTAGCTTGCAATAAGAAAATGTCCCCCATGGACAGATGAATGTCGTTTTTGGTTGATCGGCAGGTAGAATGTTAATTTTATTGTAACCGGAAAAGCCATCCATAAAGAAGAAAATTTCACTGCCGACACAATCATCGATAATTTGATCGATATAGGGTGTGGGATAATTGTCCTTGGGACAAGCACGATTGATATCCCTATAGTCAACACATATTCTTATTGTCCCTTGTTTTTTAGTAACTCGAACAATATTCTATACCCAATCCGTTAAAGGGATTGGATAAATGGAACTTGCTTTAAGTAATTTCTCAACTTCTACTTTGATGGCCATAGCATTTCATGGGTGTATCTGACGCAACCGTTGCCGGATGGGTTTAGCATCCGGGTAGGTTTTGATCTCATGAACAACGATTGAAGGATCAATTCCTAGCATTTCCTCATAGGACCAAGCAAACACGTCACAGAATTCTTGAAATAGGGCTTTATCTGTTTTGACTTTAGTGTCCGTACAAGAAGCACCTATGTGAATGTTTTCAACAATCCCAGGTTTGACTGAAATGTCGATAGGAACCGTTCGAGAAATATTGGCTAAATTTTGTTCAGAATCAGGATGTTTCAATGGATTCTGCGGTTCTTTGACATATTCAGCAGTAAATAGAGGAAAAATCATTTTCGAAATGATCAATCTCAGGAAAAACGAAGATCGATGATGAAGATCTTCCCATGGTAACGCATCAACAGACAACAGTTCCCAAATTTGTTCATCGATGTGAACAGTTTCAGAAAAGGTTGTTGAATCTGAGGTTGAGATTGAAATTGATTCCCCATGGATCTCATTCACTAGATCAAGATTGGTTGAACTTGAGTCGGAAAATGACTATACAGCCTGATAAGCAACTTCAAAGGGACTTAAAGGCATGGCATCAACAAAAGGGTCCACCTCGGAATCGAATGGAACGATCCAAGGGTCGTCGAGAATAATGGATTCTGACAAAATCATATGAATAGTCACGAAAGGAGACGGTACGTTGGGAGGAGGAAATGAAAAAGTTCCGAGTAAACATGAATCTTTAACTAGTCCTACCCCAACATCCTTATAAGGGATAGCAGTTTTACCAACATGTTGAATACTCTCAGTAGAGGATGGGTCAGATGAAAAGTAAGTTAACTGATATATTGTAATGATCTTTCCATTATGTGGAAAATTAATAAGCCTAAATACCGATGAAACAACAGCAATTACGGCGTAAGACCAACTACGACCCAAAAGAAGGTTGTAATCCAGAGGGGCATCAACCACCTCCACATCTAGATTAACAGTTTTTCCTTCTACCCCTATAGGTAAGTCCTACAAAATGCCATAAGGATGAAACCCTCGGCCATCAAAGGCCTTCAGAATCGTTGGGGATTGATTAAGTGTAGGAGAACCAAGTTTTTTCCAACACTGTATCGACATAATACACGTTGAAGCTCCCTCATCAATCACAGTCCTAAAACAAGGTTTGTTTTTTACTAACACTAGAATCTGGAAAGCCATTTGATGAGGTAAGCGAGGTGTACTATTTTCTAAATCGAAGACTATGAGGTTTGAGTCCTGAAGATCAGCAGCTCCTATAGCTGACAATAGCATTTTACGTTGTGCTGGATAAGATTATAGCACCTCCAAAGCCGACATTGTTGAAGGGGAAACAACTAAATCTTCAACAATGTTATAGTTCTGAGCAGCTCTCGCATGTGGATTGAAAGCTGACTTTCGAAGTATACCCTTAGCGAGTGGTTTGGTTACTAAGTCGGGATTGGGTTTCTCTATCTATAGTTGATCAGAACCGGACGAAGCTGAGGTTGATGGATTGGAATTAGAAGATTCTGCTTCCTTACCACCAATAGGACTCTTACTTCCATAATCTTGTGATCGTGTCGCAATCCTTACATGTGACATCATCATTATGGGCTCTTCCAAGGCACTAGAGGAAGAACCTATCATTTTACTGTCTTGACCCGGAAAAGGATCCTTCAAAATAGCAGGTGTTTGTGAACCTTTGACGATTTTTGCAACCTCGGCACGATGTGGACAATCTCTTGTAAAATGCTCCTCATCACAAATGAGACAAGGATAGCGAGGTTTATGTTTCTCGTCAGTAGATTTAGGTTTATCGGATTTCTCCTTCGATTTTGCTTATTCTTCTTCTTGCCTTTCTTCTTACCATTAGATTTTGATTTGGTCGTAGATGATTCTACGACATGGACATCAGCAAAATTTCAGTTGAAGACTCTCCCTTCAGGGAATCTGGTAAAGTTATGATAGGAGAAAAATTCTTGGAGGATTTCTTCTTACTCTTGGTATTAATAGTACCAATCGTACTGTCAGCGGCATGAGACCCTGAGGGAGGTGTAGTTATTTGATTTTGTTTTGGAAGGTTGGGGATTTTCTCGTGTAAAGTACCTGACTGAGTATAAACTAAGTCAAGGTACTGAGCTTGAGCAATTACTTTCTCTTTGGTAACTACTTCTGCCTTGGCTACATCTTCTGTTACTTTAGGTAATAACGATTTTACAAACCATTCTGCCAAAATTTGGTCTGGGATAAAAACTTTCACTAAAGGACATCGACGTTGCCATTCATGAATATGGTCTGAAATATATGTGGACGTCGACTGTTTTAATGAAGTTAATAATTCCGTTCCGTTGTCATATCGGACTGGCAGCTGAAAATGAATAAGCAAGGAAGTGGCTAACTGACTAAACTTGTAAAAAGAGCCTCGTGGCAACTCAATGTACCACTTGGCTGCAAGGCCAATCAAAGTGCATTGAAAAAGACGAAGATGAATTGAATCATCTATAATGGAATTCGATGCACACGAGAGATGGTAAGTCATCACATGATTAGACATATCTTCTCCTGACTTCCCCTCAAACTTTAGTATATCACTGGGCAACATATTCGGCATTGGCGGCCAAAACGGAAGATAATTAATGGGATCGTCCGTAAGGCATGACAAGTCAGGTAAATCCAAAGTTGTTATAAATGGTAACTGACGGTTTGGATCCCGAAAACTTGGGGTCATAAGACCAGCCCCAAGAGGAAGATATCCAGGATAACTTGGTATCGGATTTGCATTTGGGATATTATATCCTCCTGGAAAACCAAGATTAACCGGACCATATTGGGGTTGTTGAGGTTGTTGATAAGTATACACAGGGTATGGTTGATACTGATAAGTCGAGTTCTGCACAGTAGGGCTGAATTGGTATTGTTCCTGGTACGGTTGATAAGTAAATTGGGGTTGACTTGTGACAACCGTACTAGGCCCAGGTTGTCCTACAGGCATCGAAACCAGAGTCTGGATTGTAGGTCCGGACTGAGGTAAAGAGGCCTGAGGAGTTGATACAGGAGAAGTAGAAACTGGAGCTGCTGATACTCCAGAAATAGGTGGGATGGATTGAACAGAGGCCGTAGTAGTTGCAGCAGACGTTTGGGACGGAGTTCGAGGTGAACTAGGCCCAGACTGATGAGCTACCCCAAGTGTAGAAGTTTGGGTAGTAAGCTGGACAGGTTGTTGGGGTGAACCAGAAATCAAAGACTATCCAGATTGAGATGACAACTGAACATTGGGTTGCGGAGTCTGTTGATCCCACACCACGTTCATTCCGGGGTATGGACCCATAACAGGTTGAGCATATTGAGGACCAAAACTAGGTTGAGTGTAATGTTGATAATTATATGGTACATTTCCTGGTCCTTCAACAAATGATTGACCTGAAGGTGGTTGAAAACCTTGAGGTTGGTATTGACCTTTAGGTTGGTACTGACCTCGCGGTTGGTACTGAACTTGGGGCTGGTATTGACCTTGAGGCACATATTGATACTGGGGGTGACCTTGAGGTACATATTGGTACTGGGGTTGACCTTGAGAAAAATATTGTCCCGTAGGGATGTACTGTCCTTGAGGTTTCCCACCAGGCAGTAATGGATTACCTTGAGGTTGCCCCCAAGGTGGTATTTGAGTACCTTGCGGATGCACCGCAAGCAATATCAAACTACATTGAGGTTGCGGATTAGGAGTAGTACCAGACATCATAAGAATCTTTTCGACACTTAACGGTTTAGTTCCGTTATTACCAGGAGATACTACATATTTGATGGGTTGAGGAGATGCTCCTGAAAACATACCAGATAAAGACCGATACCCAGGAGGAACAGAAATACCGCCATGTAAAAAAATTTCTGGCGTCTGAGAGAACAAGGATGACTGTCTCGACATATTCAAAGGAGGATAATAACCTATGGGTGTTGGATGGAAAGGAAATCGAGGTGGTGAAGACGCGAGACCTGGATTTTCTAGAAAGTTAGTCAACGAAATATACCAAGCGTCACCTCTAATGGGACTGTAGAAAATGGATTCACGCTCCCTAAGTTCGATAGCTGGTTGATTTTTAAGGATGCTTATACCTTTGTTCGGACTTACAATTTCTTCTATGGAAATGAATCCAGAAGGAAGATTCTTGGTAATGATATTTTCTACCCTGGGTGAACTAGGACCACTAGAAGCAGGAGAAGCAAATCCCAAAGATGGTGTAGCAGCGAGTTCAGTTTCAGGTTCAGAGATTTTAGGTTCGTCGACTAATGAGCTAGTAGGATTGATACTACCAGTCACCTCATAAGATGAAATCGGTTCAGAAATATGTTCTGTTGCTTGAACTAGATGATCGGGATGTATGATTAACGAAGAATCTCCAGCCTCCGGTGACACAACTCTACTTTCACTAGGTGTGACAAGAGCTCGCAGCCCTTCAAGTTGACTTGGTGTAAATTCGGGAGGCTGCCCCCGAAGTCGACGGGACTGTCTCAGTAATTCAGCCATGATTAATTATTTAATTACATCACATGAAAACAAAGAAAATCTCAAGAAAACCACCTAAAGTCTCTAAAGAACCAAACAATTTGAAGCACACGCCTAATAAATCTAGGAGATCAAACCACACACAAACAATATCTTTCCGGATCGAAAACACTAGTTGGTGATGAAATCCAACGTCATAGAATTCAATACAGAAATGGCAGTTGGAACAGTTACCCCGACAAGCTGCTTAATGAAACAGACTGGCACAAGTTTCTCCACTAGAACCGTCACGAGTGAAGATAACCCCCCAAAGAGTCCAAGTGAGTCTAGTCGACGTCTGCTCTAAGTACAATGGGATATTCCCTCCACCGTCACTAAGGAAAGAATCCTAAAGATTATGGCCACTAAGGTCGCCAACGGAAACAAATATACCTGGGGGAACAATCTACGATCCGATATGCATGCAAGGGCAGAGTAACAAGCTCAATCCCCTTGAAGGCTCCTTGACATAATCCAATGTTTACCAACAAGTGACCCCAAGCTCCTCGACAATGGTCAATGTGAGGATTATCGTTTTTAATACGTGAATATCTTCTATCGTTCCCAGTGATGAAGGATTGATTCCCACACTGGTTCAGATATGATCTCGTTCTTCTCCTTTAAGAGGAGCTTTCCCAGAGCATAGATGTAACAATTGGAATTTCTCTCTACCGCAAGATCGACTACTTGTTTGTTTAAACTATCTTGGAGAGTTAATTACTCCCTACTCCAAGATACTAGCCTAAGCTATGTTGGTGAAAACAGCCGTAGAAAATAAAAAGATTGCTAGATGGATTTTAATTAAGCGTTAATTTTATTGTTTGTTTCTTAAGTCAATGGGTGCGGAGATGAAACCTTATGGTGTGAAGACTCGACTCCAAAACACTAAAAAATGAACCTAAGATGATAACAATTATGTTTCCTTTTCAATGAATTTCTAGCTAAGGAAGAGTTGAAAATGCAATGCTTTGAAAATCAAATATTTCTCTTAACATACAACTGAAAGGAAAACTTTTTGTCTTTTTCAAAGAACTTTTAAAAACGAGACTACTAATCACGCTCACAGAAAATCCCTTTGCTTTTCAACAATCAAAAACTACAAGAATAAACAATTATTTTGAGAGAGCTTTTAAGATTTCTAGAAAAACTCTAATGACCATAGAAAACAAATTTTCCAACAAGCTTCTATAATTTCTTATGAAAAACTCAAAACTATAATCTAATCTTGAGATCTAAACCAAAAATGGATTCAAAAGAAACTTGAAATGTTTTTTGAGGATGCTTAACTTAGTTTTTCAGCTAACTAAGGATCAATTTGTTCATCTCAACAAACTAATCACAAACACGCAATTATTTTTTAATAAAAAATGAAATTCAAAACTTTCAATCAAGTTTAATCAAAGTTTTGCAAAAGAGACAAATGGGATCTAGCTCTCTTCAAGGATAGATTTCATAAGCTAGTCAAACTCAGCAAGAAGACCAGAGAGACCAGGTGATCTAAGGCCCTAAGGCTTCTGATCTCTAAGCTACTACGAAGACCAAGAAAAAATCAATCCAACAGACAAAACTTCTAGAAAATCACTTCAAACGAGAATGTCAATGAAAACTAACTCACAAGGAGCTTTTGTCAAGACAAGTGTAGGTTTGGGCATAAACTAACAGCTGTGGACAAAAACTAAACCTAACTGGGCGGATGGATCTTAGGTTTTTCAAAATTTTGACAGGGTCCGCAAGCCCCCAGTAGAACCAGGTGCGGTGCCGCTCTGTGTTACACTATAACAGCGCGGACAGGTCCGCACTGTACCTAACGCAGAAGGTG
>APFE030555582.1:136938-149043 GCA_000404065.3 Pinus taeda | reverse complement strand
CCAACTCCAACTCCAAGATGACTACTTCAGCAGAAACTCAACACTCTCCAAGCTCACAAACAAACTCACAAACACTCACAAACACTCCAAATCAGTTGTGTGAGACAAATGAGAGTGAGAGGGGCCTCTTATAGCTTGGAGAGGGTGTTTTTGGATGGAAAACACCCTTAGTTCCCCCCCAAAACCCCTAAACCATAGGCAGAAATCCGCTTTTTGCAAGTTATGGTGGGCATGCCTAAAACCGGCCGGTTCCGTCCTAAACCGGCTGGTTTTCACCGGTTAGGGCCAAAAATTGGTAAAGCTGCCTTTCTAACCGGGTTTTTTGGCCGGTTCTGACCGACGGCCTTGCTAACCGGCCGGTCAGACCGGTAACTGGTTTTTTCAAACGGTTTTTAAAACACTGGTTGCAAGTGAGGTCAACTGAGGGAAAGTATTTACTTTATGGCCCTGCTCATTCAGGAGATTCCAGATAGTATTTATGTTCTTCCTTCCATTTGCGAACTTATGGAAGAATTTTGTATTATCATCTCCCTCTAATAGCCAAATCCCCTACTCCTCAGCCTCCATGCTTCTTCACGATCCAATAGAATTTTCTTCCGAGAGGCATAAAGCTCCGCCAGTCTGTTTTTTAGATCAGGCCTGCCGTATGCTCGGATCGGATCATTTTCTAAGACAACTATTTCCTTCTCGGCACATAGAAGGGTTTGGTCATCTTTTAGGCACTTGTTGTGAGCCCAAATTTTGGAAAGGTTCTTCAACTCCCTTAGATTCGGTGCAAAACCCTCCATTATACTGCCACATTCAGACGGGTGTGGGCTTTCCAGAACTCCTTGATCATCTGGGTGTAGGAGGGGTCTTTTAGCCATGAAGAGCTAAACTTGAAAGGGCCCTTGGGCTTTTGGGGTCCTCCACGAATTTCCATAAAAATAGGGAGGTGATCAGAGATACCCGCTGGGCCTACTCATTGTCTGTGAAAAAACTCAGAGATACCCGCTGGGCCTACTCATTGTCTGTGAAAAAACCCAGAGTTACTAACCCTTTCTTAATAAGAAAGCGGTCCAAACGTCTCGCAAGACTGTCTTCTCCAGATCTATTATTCCTCCAGGTTGGCATAAGCTTGGCAGAAGGGATGTCCAGGAGGTTATGGGTCTCTAGTAGATTCTTGAAGTAGGTTGATAAGGGATCTTGCTGAGCATGAGAACCCCATGATTCCGAGAGGCCTAAGGAGAAATTTAGATCTCTCCCTAGAATAAGCAGGTCTGTCTGGAGAATAGCAGAGTCAAGAAAATGTTCCCAAAAGGTAGGTCTCTGATGGCAGGGCCCATAGATATTAAGAATGCGAAATTCCAGCCCAACTCAGATGAGAAAAAGTCCCCTCCCAGGTGGCCATGGCCACCACAACAATTGATAAGACGAAAGGAGCGGGAATTGAAGCCCATAACTAAACCTCCTGATCTTCCATTAGCATCAATTCCGAAAAAACTTCATCCGTTGAACATGGCTTCTAGGAGGAGGGAGGTGGAGTTAGCAGGTCCAAGAGTCTCTTGCAGAAGGATGATGTCGACCGGGGATGTTTGAAACAATCTTCGCAGGGCTAGTTTTTTGTCGGGCCTAGCCAGCCCTTTACAATTGAAGGAGGCTATCTTCATCAGGGAGGGTCCGCGGAGGGGTTCATTGCTCTAAGTATCCCATTGATGGTGGCTTGCTTCCCCGAAGCAATTTCTCTGCCTGCTCGAAGTTGAGCCTTAGAGAGAGAAGAGGGATGCCCCCTAGGAAGCTTGGGAGAGAGAGGATCATCGAGGGATCCAATCCAGAGGGATCTTGAGGGGCAGGTTTCCGCTTGACCTTGGATTTTGTCTGATAGCGAGGGGGAGGGGAGTCAAACCCAGGATCCAGGGCAATTTCAGAGGGGAGGAGAGGGGGAATAGAGGGGATCTCGGAACAGGGGAATGGAGGGGGAGGGGAGGAGGGGGTCGACCAAGGGGGGACAAGAAGGTGCCTTCAGAGGGGAGGGGGAGGCCGTCTCCTTCAAACATTTGCAAGAGATAAATTTACTGAATTATCAAAATCATGAATGCAAGAGGGAGAAGGAGAATTGTGTTGCTTACCTGAAGAAACTGCCGACCCTGCAGCCGCTCTTGCCTTGGTGAGGGGAGGGGAAGGAGGCCAAAACGAAGGTCTGTTGCGTTTCTTCAGGGGTCCCTTCGACTGAGTTTGATCACTTGGAGTTTGGTCACTCCGATTCCCTTCCTCTGTATTGCTATCTGGCTTCCCCTGGTTCTGGTCGGATTTTGAGGATATTGTCTTTCCAGGTTCCTTGCCGCCCAAATCCCTGTTGTTCTTATTGAGCGGGCAATCCTTAAAGAGATGCCCCACCTTGTGGCACCTCCTGCATCGAAAAGGAACCCCTTCGTAATCCAGGTTTTGCCTTCTGGAGAAGTTCCTCCATTGGATTGTGATGTATTCCTGTAACCCACCGCTGGTATCAATGTGAACCAGGATTCGAGCATACGCCATCTTCCCAGTCGCAAGATAGGACTTATCATATTCGAGGTAAGTTCCTAGAGAGTTCCCGATGCGTCTGAATATGTCTTCAGACCAGAACTGCATGGGCAGCCCAGGCAATCTAACCCAGAGAGGGCCGACCCCTAACTGCTCCCTCTCCGGATCAAAAAGAGGAGTCCATTGCCGGAGGAGGACCACAGCTTGATCGATGTGCAATACCGCTGAGAGAACCCAATTGGTGTGTTCTGCCCTAGCAGACTTGAGCATGAACCATCCTTTCACAAAGGTCTATACCACCGGGAGTTCGGCAAGGTGGTTGCTTTAGACCTCTGAGACGCACTGCTTTAACCTGTCTGCATTATAGTGCCGACCCCGAATTCTTCCCACAAGCACCCTTTCAGCTGTTTCCATGGCCTCGCTCCACTGGAAATCCTCGCCTAGTCTTAAGAAAACCTCCAAGTTTTTTGGTCTAAGGATCCTCAACTTTTTTGATTTGTGAGGGTTTTCTTCGGGGGGTGGCTCAGCGGGGGATTACTGGTAGGGTTTTGCGTAGGAGCCGGGTCACCCAAAGGGGGAATAGTGGGGAAACCCCTGGGAATGGGGGGGACCTCAGTGAAGTTGTCAGAAGAGGGCAATGCTGAATCCGGAGTGAAAGGTCCAGGGGTTGGGGCAGCGGGGACGCTTTGGGGATCAAAGGGCATGCGAGAACTGACAAAGGAGGGGAGGTCATCAGATGACAAACCCAGACTCAGATCGAGAGATTGATCCACGAAGTTGAGGGTGGAGGGGGACAAAGCCTGGCCGACTAGATCAGGGATGGAAGGAGTGACCTCAGAGAGCGTTGCTGTCAAGCACGGGGGCCCTTAGATCGAGGGGAGCGAGGCTACTATGTCGGTGAACTCATCGCCAAAGTGATAGCTGCTGGCCGGAAAAACCTTCAGGGATGACCAGATGGAGGCGCCCTTAAGAGGGTCTTCGGAATAGTCAACAAGGTCTTCCATAACTGACACTAAAAAACCGCGCCAGCTGCCTATAGAAACCCTAAGATGCGAAACTGTAAAAAAACTGGGAGGGAGATTAAGGGAATCCCGTAACAGTAAAAGAAGGTAAAAACCCCAGAGGCAGACAGGTCTCAAGAGTAAAACGGGCCGGCGTACGGGTGACCAGGGGTGCTGCAGTAGGGTCAGGCAGCCTCAGGGGAGGTGCAGTCTGTAGGTGGTACCCACGAACCCTAGCTCCATCGCCTTCGTTGCTTCCGGAGCTCATTTTTTTTTTTTTTTTTCGCACTCGTTTATTCCAGTGGAGATCCCACTTGAATGTTGTTAAGTATCCTCATCTTTTAAACATTTGTTTCCTTATAATAATATTTGATTAAGGTATTTAAGCACACATTTTCTTCTTCTTTCTTTGATAGATTCTCATTGAGTTTTTTCTCTAGACCTTTCTTTTGTTGTTCTAATTTTTTCTTCGTAGCGTTGGACTTTTTGACTTGTGATCTTTCAAGTCATTGTCCTTTTCTGTTGATTCTTTGTAAAACATATCTTTGAGCTTCTTCTATTTTTGATGTGATACTTTCTTGTTTTGTTGAAGCTTGGTGAGTTCATCTTCTAATTTTTTTGTTTGTATTTGTGTATTATTTTGATATTCTTCCATAATAAATAATTCCCACATATTGAACAACAACGTTTGCAATTTTAAAGGATCGACCCATACTCAAAGTTTGTTGTACAGAAAGGGCAATTTAGTCCAAAATATTGACTTATATGTGGAACTCATAGTTGAATATCACTAAAATATAATAATAACCCTTTTACCTTTTATAATAATATAGTGGCTTTAAATTCACTTAATCACTTTTTTTTTTTCTTTTAAATATTTGAAATATAACATATTTCCCTTTTAAATTTAATTGAAACCCTTTTTATGTGAACTTTAGAATTTAATAATTTATTCTTTTTAATTGTATAAATTAAATATCTTTGAATACTTCTATTGTAATTTAATATTGTCCTCCAAAAATGTTAATTTGGCAGCGCAGTGACAAATTCCAATCATTGGACTAGATTCCTCTTTCTGAGAGGACCAAAATTGACCTCTGAAGCACTGAATTTGGATAAGGAAAAGTGCATTTTTGAAGTCAAGCCCTCAGGTACACAAATTGTCAAAGTCAGTTTACAGACAAATTACCCCTCCATAGTTGGATATAAATACAAGTGACCTCAAGCTCATTTGGACATCACATCACAACATCTCATCTTCTCTCTCTCAATCTGATTGGTTTGTACAGGATTGAGGCAACATCTTCTCTCCACACATGCGAAGGGTTTTTGGGCATCTTTGACTTCTGCGTTGATTTTTTGAAACAAAGACTTTGTCTAGCATTGACTTTGGCACTTTTGATCAGATTTGACTTCGATATTTCTTAGGAAAATTCTGTTTGGGTAGGTATCTTCTTTTCAAACAATTCTGTAAGATTATCACGTCTTCCAGTCATATGCCTAGAGGCACCACTGTCAATCAACCAAACTTCATTATGTCCTGCAAGGGAACCTGTAAGAGCAGAAATAAAAGAGTATTCTTCATCACTGAAATTGTGATCTTTTGGCTTCCTTTTGGATGAAGGTTCTCCAACTTCAGCTGTTGAAGCATGATGCCTTCCTTTCTCTTCTTTCCTTGAGGAGGATCCCTTTTATAATGACCAAATGCACGAAAACTACAACATTCAATTTTTGATAAGTCAATTTTTCTAGAGGGAGGAGGTCTTCTTTTTCGAGGAGCAGATCTACTTCTTTGATTTTGATTTGGGGCATATTCTTTTGAAACTTCCCAAAATTCTTATTTCCTTTGTGGCCTTTTGAATGAGCAGCGAAAGCTTGAGAATCTTCATTTAGAATCACACCTTTGTTCATGAGGTTAGATTCCTCTTGAGTGCAGGCTGTCCACAATTTTTCAAAGGTACGAGGAGTCTCTCTAGCATTGGTTCCAGATATAAAAGGACTCCAAGAGGAAGGCAAACCATGAGAGCAGTAGTCACTATTTCTTTGTCAGAAATTTGTTCATCAATTGCCTTTAGTTGATCCCTGATTTGAGATAGCTTCATAAAGTAGGATGCAACAATATCATTGTTTGTCATCTTGGCATCTCTAAGCTGATTTCTGAGGCTAATAGTTTGATTCATATTGTGGATAGTATAAAGAGTAATGAGAGCATCATATATAGGCTTAGAAGGCTCATGATCAGCAATGTAAGGGATAATATGGTCTCTTACTGATTCAACAATGATACTCCTTGCTAAGATGTCCTCTTCTTGATACTTCTCAACTTCTGTTTGAGAGGCTTGAGCTCTTGGTTTAGCTACTTTTCCTGTCACAATACCCAAAACTTTGTTTCTAGCAAGAATTAGATCCACCCTAGTTTTCCATGCTTTGAAATTGGAGGCTCCTTCTAATTTGTGCTTGGACTTCATGAAGGTATTCATGGTAAATGTGTCTAGTCAAGAGACTGATGCTCTTCAAATAATATTTAAATTCCTTTTTCCAAGTGATCTCAGTGCTCTAGATCTTTCACCTTAGCTCTGATACCATGTTGAATTTTCTAGGTCAATTAGGCCTAGGTAAATTTTTCAACTTGGTAACTACTTCTATTGATTGACTAGACTTAAGAGCTTTCACTTTTAACAATTAGAGCAGATAATTATCAAGTAGCTACACATGAAAAATTTCAACCAATGACAATGAAGAGCAGTAGAGATCACAATAGAGAAACAAGATAGTGAACAGCAGAATTTATCCTGAGAAAACCCCACTCCTCGGGGAAAACCCAGCAACCTTTCCTTCTGTGAGAGAATCCAAATTTGTCCAATATGAAAGCAGTCAAAGTCAACCCTTTGACCAACAAACAATCAAAGTCAACAGAGAGAAACTATCTTCAAGAATATACCCAATCAAAATTCTGGTCAACAGTCAACTTTCTGTACTTCAGCATCTTGGTCAACGCAGGAGTCAAATTCTGGTCAATGCAGAAGTCAGCAGGCCAAATAGTCTACAGGTCCGAAGATCATAGACTGGTCAACAGGTCTGAAAAAGTCAACAGGGCGATATTCCACAGAATCACAGAATATTCTGCCTCCCAATCAAAGCAGTCAAACAGTGCAGAAAAACTGTGGTCAACGCTTGTCAAAGAAGTCAGATAGATGAATCAATGCTGGTCAAACTTTACTTCTGTCTCCTTCGGATGTGCAATTGTCTTCTGTAGTTCTGAGGTCAAATTGATGTGTGATTGTGATTGTCAAAATGAACTCCAACATGGCCAATATATAGTGGTCCACCTCTTCTTCATGGAGGCGATCTGATATTTTAGAAGCCGACCTGACCAGCAAGAAATTTAATGTCGTCTCCAATAATTTGCCAATAAAGGTACTGACCGAAGCTACATTTTTCAACATCTCTTAGCTCAATAAGTCAACACATTAATATGTGCCTTTTCCGAAGTTAGACTTAGGCTAAGTTACATTAGCAACTTGCTCAACCTAGAGCAAGTGTTCTAAGTTGATGTGGGTGACTTCTGCATGCCTAGACACAAGGCCTGCACATAAGTACCTGCTGGAGCTACAAAAATCAACAATGGTCTTTGAATGTTAATGGTGCTTTAAGTTATCTAAATTCATTGACTGACAGACATGATAAATACCATTAGACATTGAACTTATTCAAACAAGCACATCATCTAATTATGTCATTGGAAGCTAATTGTAGTTGGTGATTTAGTTGACCACTTGTGCACTTGAGCTTATTTTCTCCTTTAAAGTATCCAATCTTTGTCAAATCCATGTTATCACAACCCCCTTGAAAACATAGAACAAACGTAGCTGTTCTATGCTCTCATCTATGTTGTGTCCTACCTGAAGTCCATCTGATAAGTAATTCTTCTTTAAATTAGTCCATATGCTTACAGTTTGCTTGTGGAATGTGAAATGTTTTCTTTTATGTTATGATACTGAATATACCTGCCTTGTGCATGTATAACAGGTTGGACCTGTAGGTTTTGAGCAAGGAACATCAACTGGTCGGCATACAACTGATACAAATGATGGCTTTGGCTTTCAGGATCCGTTTTCAGATGATTTCCATAAAATATTCAGCGAGGTGGATGTTGCGCTCATGTTTTGGGCTGTGATAGAAGATTGAATTTTGCCTGAAATTTATGTTTTCGATTTTGGTTGTTATTAAATAACAACTGTGTTATTGTTTTTTTCCAGTTCTTCCGAAGTGGAACAGAAAGACCTGCACCTAATATAAAGGTTCATGCTTGTTTTTATATAGACATCATTTTTGAATCCAAATAGTGATAACATTTTTTTTGTCCATTTTGTTCCCAAACTTCTGACAATTTTACATCAAGATATTCTGTTCATTTCAAGTAATGTATCATCTGTATCCTGAGAATATCAAATGTTGTCATTTTATTGTCCAACAGGTAAATCTCGAAATGACATTTCTTGAATCTGTTAAGGGTTGCACCAAACATCTGTCCTTCATTGCACCTGTACGATGTTATACATGCAGTGAGTCCATGGAATGCCTTTACTTACTGTTGAAATTAAGGCTATTTGGTGAATAATTATCACCTGTACGATGTTATACATGCAGTGAATCCATGGAATGCCTTTACTTACTGTTGAAATTAAGGCTATTTGGTGAATAATTATCACCTGTACAATGTTATACATGCAGTGAGTCCATGGAATGCCTTTACTTACTGTTGAAATTAAGGCTATTTGGTGAATAATTATCTTATCAACAAGTGGACTGTAGTAGTTGAGCTGGTTCAAGACTAAATATAATTTTCTTATAAACAATAGAAGCACAAGTTTTTTTTTCTCGACATACTTCTTATAGAATATCTATGGCTAAGCTGCTGCCCTATGGGGGGCATATCTATGCCTCGAAGTTATAATTTGGAATCATTTCATAAAGCTAAGTAATTTAGTAGTCGAAGTGGCTATGGAATTAATCCTTCTGCTTGAATTCATTATTTCATATTAAAGACAGTTTGAAATCGTTTGGTAAAGCTAAGTAATTTAGTAGTTGAAGTGGCTATGGAATTAATCATTGGATGAGATATCACAAGCCTGGTAGTTGTTTCTTTATTTTGTAATGCTTTGATGGATAAAGTCTTGAGACTGATGCCTTGTGAAAGTTATGAATCTTTTGTCTATTACCTTCTGCTTTGTGCACATTTCTTGACAGTTTCTTTTGTTAAATGCAGAGGGAAGCGGCCATCCACCTGGAGTAAATCCACAGATATGTCGGACATGCAAAGGTGTCGGAAAAGTATGAACACTTTCCTTTTGAGTTCCTTCAGAGAAAATTTATCCCAAGTGGAAGTTTACATCTGATGTATTAGTGTTCTATAGGATTTTAGAAGTCACGTTTTGTTTACCATTTTCTTCTAAATCTTTATTGCTTTGATTATATTCGCTCTGTGCTTTATTGCCTCTAAGTGGTTTACTGTGCAGGTAACTATTCCCCCATTTACCTCAACGTGTGTGACATGTAAAGGAATGGGCCGTGTTGTGAAGGCAGGGTTTTGAACACTGCATTATTTTATTGCTAAATTTATATGTTTGAACAGATTCTGTTATGCAAATAAAATTTCCTTTTTATGTTCTGATTTGGTACATTTTCATTTGCCAATGTAGGAATCATGTTATACTTGCAAAGGTTCGGGAACTGTTAGAGGACTTAAAGAGATTGATGTTAATATCCCGGCAGGTGATTATTATGATTTTTGTGTAAAACTTATGTTTATTTGAATTCACTGTTAAACATGTGTCTATTTGAATCCACAATGTCAAACTCATGCGTTTAATCTTCACTTGAGGCCATGATCCAATCTTACCGTATTTATTATGGCCACATGCCTACATTTGTGTAACGCCTTATTATATTTTATTTTTTGGCTATTTTATGCTAAGGCTGATCTATTCAAACCTCCTTGGGACTAACCCCATACATCTTGGATGGCGTATAAATCAGTGTTGCAAACATAATGATACATATATATATATATATATATATATCATAATATATATTTTTTTTTGTATCCCAAAGGAACCCAACAGCCCGCCTGACACGTAGCTACTAGTAAACCTCTGGGGGTCTACGGCTTCTCCTCCTCTCCGTAAACCGGGTCACAACTGGGGGGTTTTGAACCTTGGATCTCTCAGTTCCACAGATTTCACATTACTTCTTTCACCAATTGAGCTGCCCTCCTGGGATGATATTTTGGTGGTATATTAATTTTGCTGATGTTTGCCGATTTTTACCGATATTTTATTGATTTTTTATGATATTTTGGTTTTCTGGACCCTTGCTAATTTTATCCCGATGCTGATGTTTGCGACATTGGTATAAATACACCATCTTTCATTTGTATTCCTTACTAAAGTGATTAATTTTATTATCATAAGCCAAGGGAAACTCTCTATACTGTGCTCTCTTTGGCTGTTACAGTGCTTTGTTTATGGCATGAATCTTTATTTTTGACAGACCGATGGTTATGGCTTTGGCTCCTTTCTCTAAGTAGCTCCTTTCTCTAAGTACTGTTGTGTTACTTTTCTAGAATGTTCTAGTGCTATCTTGGTGCAGCCTGCTGCTGTTACACGCTTGACTGGATTATAGTTTTGGTGATTTGTTCCCCTTTGATATATTATCTCCTCTGATATCAACATGGTATCCGAGCTAGTGTGAAGTTTGAACCCATCTCACCATATTCAGTGTTGTTATTTTAGGGATTAAATCTCTTTTTCAAGGACAACACCTTCCTGGATTTCTGTTAGGCTTTTCTAGGGTTTACACCCTCTTCTAATATCACTGTACTCTACTTTTTTAGCTGAAGTATATTACAGATTTGTTGAAATGTATAAAGGTAATTTAACACCTGTGTATGCAAAATTGCTGTTCACCTGCTTCAATGGGGAAAACTATCATGTTTAGGAAGACTGAATGACTGCTCTTCTTTGAAGTAAGCTTTAGAGGCTTATGGATGTACTTCGAAAAATATCTTCTTCTTGCGACTGATGATTGCTATGATATGTTTGAAGAAGGATGAAGCTCTTGGGATATTCACCCTATATGTTGAGCCATTTGATTCATTACAACAAGAATAATAAAAGTGAGGAGGGAATTTGGGATAACTTTCAGAAACACTTTGGGACAGTGAATACTACTCAGGTCAATAGAGTTTGAACCAAGCTTTCAAATCTCAAGATATATTGAAGAAACTGAACTCTAATATTATTAATTCCAACGGCAAAGCAAAAACAAATACAAGATCCTCTTCTTGTCAACCCTTTTAAAATCTATATTGATGAGCTAGAGCCCTTCTTCCATGAGTACATCTAGGAGGGGGATGGCTGTGTTCTATATCAAGTGTTGATTTCCCTACTATTCGTGGATGACCTGGTCTTGCTGACCTCTATATCATGTTGAATTTTCTAAGTCTATTCGTTAGAAAATTAATCTGTATTCTGCTGGTTTATTTCTTCTACTTGTTTAAATTCGAACACGTTATTTAATACATTTAAATACTGAAATAAACACAATACAGTCACAACATCTACAGATCATCAACTGAAAGAAAACAAGCACACAAGTGACACCGTTACTTTTGGACAAATGTCCCTGGAAAAACCCAATGCGGGAAAACCGGTGCAGCTATTCAGAGGGTTATATTATTATGCAGTCTATCTGAGTACAATAGGGTGCTTAATCGGCTCACTCGACAGAGAAAAATACACGACACCAATACCTCTATATTCAAAAACAGTTATTCAGAAAACCTATCCCACGAAACCCTCTCCGGCACAACTGAAGCTCAGTGCTGGCCCTTCTCGCCTCTGCGTCAGCCGTCTGAGGCACTGTGTGGCCTCTAAGACCCTCTGCATCACTCGAGCAACCTCTGCGTGGATGACGCAGTCCCTCTGGCCTCTGCGCTATCTCTGCTGGGCTCTGTGTAGCCTGGACTGGTTGCTGCTCTTGCTCTCTCTGTTTCTGTGCTGGTCTCTCAGTACTGTCTCTGCCTCTCTACCTCGTACTCACTGCTGATCACTGATTCAACTTTGCTTAGCAACCCCGCTCTAGCAAAGTGAATGATTGATCACTCTAGTGTGTTCTCCAACTGACCCTCAAGCCTCCTCTTATACTTTTCTCATTGGTCCTTCGACGACTGAGATTAAATCTCTAATCAACAACTAAGATTAGATTTGGCTTGATCCAAGATATTTAGAACCTTCTAACCCAATTTTATATTAATACCCATTAATATTTTATTTTTCCTAAGTTTAGACTTAGGAACTCCATTAAAAATATTAATTATTTTAATATTTCCCAAACCGGGTACAATTTGTCCAAACCATTTCCGGGTCTTGGAGATCTCATGTGCTTTAGCCTCTCCACCAATTTTCATGGCTAGAGCACATCCGATGCTACCTCAAATCAAGTTATCAACACTCCCTCTTAGCGAGGACTGTGCTCTAATAATACTCCTTACTGAGCACCACTCTAATTATCTGGCACCGATACTTGTGTTGATGCTAGG
>APFE030555582.1:70948-136918 GCA_000404065.3 Pinus taeda | reverse complement strand
CCCACGTTTCCATTTCGGGAAACGTGGTTGTACGGCTGGAAACGCGTTTCACGGCCGTACCAAACGCTGAAACACGTTTCGTCCCAGTTTCCTCAAGGAAACGGGCCTCCCCCCCACGTTTCCTGCAACATAGCCCTCTCATCATGCTGCATCGTGCTACTTCATACTGCTACTGCACTGCAACTCAGTTACTGAGAAGTAAGTAACTGATCCACCCAACTTCTGACATCCCTGTTAGGCTAGAAACGCTCTCGACGCTGAAGCTCCCTCTACCGCTAGCAAGTGCTCCCTCTGCTGACCTCTACACTGCTGCAACAACTCCCTCATCTTGCACTGTTGCAAACCTCGCTGTGCCATCCTGCATTGTTGCAACACTCCTGTGCCTCTCGCACTGTTGCAGCCTGCTAGCCTTGCGCTGCTCGGGGACTCCTGCACTGTAGCACTCTCGGCCGCTTCATTTGCATCTGTCTCTTCCTACATCCGCCAGTCCTGCTACTCCTCTTCGGGGCTCTCGTAGCAAGGTATAATCCAAGAGGTTGGGTACCTCAAGGATCCTGCCCTTTATCTTCTGTAGACCTCCTGGCTACTACTCGATGTCACCCAACCTCTTCTCTAGAGGCGCATGAGCACTCATGGCATAGTCATCATCCGTCTCAACTTCTTTCTTCACCCTCGCTGGCGTTGCCTTCGAGTCAGAAGCCTCTCCCTTACTCTTCTTCCTCAGACACTGGTTCGCATAGTGACCCAGTTCCCCACAATGGAAGCACTTTACCTTGGAGAGGTCCTTCTTCTTCCCCTTCTCCTGCTTTCCCGCAGATGCTAGAGCCGCATCCTCTTCCTCTTCCTTCTTGATCCTGACCCCTTTGCCGCTAGTTCCCGCCTTGCTCAGCCGTCTGATCTATTCTTGACGAAGAGCTGCCCATAGTTCTTCCCAATCCGGAAGACTCGTCCTGCCTAGCATGCTCTGGAAAAATGTCTCCCAATCCTTAGATTCTTCGTTAAGTGCGGCCATTACCATCAACTCCTGATCCGGCGTGGCCCCTATGGAAGTGAGTTGGTCACGGATCTCCTTCAACCGATTGAGGAAGACATCTATCTCCTGTCCCTTCTGCATCTCGTATGACCTTAGCTGATTCTCCAAGAGCATCTTCCTCTGCACAGAAGTATGCTGGTACAATGTCTTCAAAGTGTCCCACATCTCCTTTGTCGTTTCCTTCTCGGCAATATGTGGGACCACATGATCCTTGACCTCGTCAAGAATGATACACTTTGTCTTAGCCATTGCCTCCTCGTACCTTTCATTAGCTACCAGGTCAACTGGGATAGCCATCACTCTCAAGGCGAAGCCCTTGATACGATGTCTATCTAGAATGGACAAGATCCTGACCTTCCAGACCACAAAGTTGGGCGCACCGTCCAGCCTGGCCTGATCTCTCAGCCCATTCACGACCATCTCGCTGCTCTTTTGTTAACTCCTCTCAGTCTCTCTGCTTCTTGCCTGGAAGTTTTCGATTCGACTCCTGCTGAGTCTCTCTACTTCCTGTCTGGAAGTTCTCTTCTGGATTCCCTCTGAGCCTCGATTTCCCTCTTGGAAATCCTTCTGCCAATTGTCAAGTTGGTCCTCTCTGATGGTCTGTGCAATTGCAACAATTATCCGGATTCCTTGGCTAGAAATCCGCCTCAGCAATAACTCCCTCTACCTTGGTCTTGCCATGTTAGAACCTAGGTACTGTTCTAACCACAGTACCCCACCAACTTCGCTCCCTCAAACTGCCCACAGCTTCCTTCTCCCCAACAACTGAAGGATTGAGCCTCTTCGCTCTGTGCAATCCTGACACCAGCAAAACAACTCCCTCAGCCAACTACGTTAGCCCTCCTGGCCTCTGCGTGAGCCCCTCTCTGCCCTCCTCAACCTCTGCGCTGGCCTCTCTCTGGCCTAGACTGATGACGCAGTCCCTTTGTGTCAACCCTTCCTCTGTCGCTTCTGCGAGGATCAACTACTGTCACTCGGGACAACTGATTCTGCTGCAAATGCTCTGCTCAGCTGATGCCTTTAATTCTTCTGTGATCTGCAGCCACGCTCTGATACCATGTTGAATTTTCTAAGTCTATCCATTAGAAAATTAACCTGTATTTTGATGGTTTATTTCTTCTACTTGTTTAAATTCGAACAAGTTATTTAATACATTTAAATACTGAAATAAACACAATTCAGTCACAAATCTACAGATCATCAACTGAAAGAAAACAAGCACACAAGTGACACAGTTATTTTTGGACAAATGTCCCCGGAAAACCCAATGCGGGAAAACCGGTGCAACTATTTAGAGGGTTATATTATTATGCAGTCTATTTGAGTACAACAGGGTGCCTAATCGGCTCACCCGACAGAGAAAAATACACGGCAACAATACCTGTATATTCAGAAACAGGTATTCAGAAAACCTGTCCCACGAAACCCTCTCCGGCACAACTGAAGCTCAGTGCTGGCTCTTTTGGCCTCTGCGTTAGCCTCTCTCTGACCTGCGTCAGCCCCAAGACCCTCTGCGTCAGTCCTCTGAGGCACTACGCAGCCTTTGGGACCCTCTTCGTCACTCCAGCAACCTATACGTGGATGACGCAACCCCTTTGGCCTCTGCGTTGTCTCTACTGGGCTCTGCATAGCCTGGACTGGCTGTTGCTCTCGCTCTCTTTGTTTCTGCGCTGGTATTTCAGTACTGTCTCTTCCTCTCTGCCTCGTACTCACTGCCCCTTGCTGCTGATCAGTGATTCAACGTTGCTTAGCAATCCCGCTCTAGCAAAATGAATGATTGATCACTTTGGTGTGTTCTCCAATTGACCCTCAAGCCTCCTCTTATACTTTTCTCGTTGGTCCTTCAACAACCAAGATTAAATCTCTAATCAACGGCTAAGATTAGATTTGGCTTGATCCATGACTTTTGGAACCTTCTTACCCAATTCTATATTAATATCTATTTTATTTTTCCTAAGTTTAGACTTAGGAACTCCATTAAAAATATTAAATATTTTAATATTTCCGAAACCGGGTACAATTTGGCCAAACCATTTTTGGGTCTTGGAAATCTCATGTGCTTTAGCCTCTCCACCAATTTTCATGGCTAGAGCACATCCGATGCTACCCATATCAACATATCAGAGTGTCTGTAGAGATAGATCTACGCATTAGCTAGTTTTTGTGACCTTCAACAAATAACACTAAACCTCGGTAAAACCGGGGAGTAGGGATTGAGATTACTACAACTTACACTTACCTAGGAGTATAGTTTATAGGGCCTCATCTTGGTATATGATAGGTCCTCCAGCGCTGGCTTAGAAAAGGTTATGGTTCTTGTTAGCGCAAATTCTATAAAAATCCGGACCCCGTGGCAACAAGAGATCAACCACCACTTTCACCTCAACAACCTTTCTCTAGCTATCTAGTGGCAAATTGAGCTACAAGGGAGGCTTCCCTAAATGATATTCAACTAGAAGGGTTTAAGGTGATGGAAAGGTTTAGTGAAAGGTTTAGTGATTGGGATAGGGTACTGGCAGAGCTGGGAGCTAAAAATACTCTTTACCAAAGTTCAAGCATTTTATTCTCAGACAATTTAAGCAAATTAGAGTGCTGTTATAAGTTAGGGTTTGATAAATCTTCTATGATATGGCATGCAATATCATATAACAGCTAGAAGAAATAGCCTTAGAATGGTAGTTCAATAAAAGATCAAGGCTATTTATTAGATATACAAGTTTTGAGTTTTGTAATAGAGTTTTTTTAGCTGAAACATGCATAAACTATTAATTTTTAGGGCTAGATTGTTCTCTGCTGCAGATAATTGCTACTTTTAAACTTTTCATCATTTACACATTACATTCACCCCATAACATCATATCACCATTAGCAATTATGTAGAGAGAACAATAACTTCAACAAAGCAACAGAACAATAAGGAACAACGAAGAAAAAAAACATACACAATAGAGACACTAGGATTTAGGTCAGAGACCAGGGCAAAACCCCACAAGGGGGTAAACCCAACCAGATTTTGTTATGACTAAAATATATATAAATAATATAAATATAAATAATGATTAATTAGTGATTAGTTAGTGAAAAGGTATGTCCCTAAGGACATGACTGTTCATAAAGGGACACCTGCCTAGGGTATATAAGCAAGTCCTATCTCATTTGTAAACATCATTCTCGTTCATAAATTTTTATTATATATCCTTGTATTCTAAATGGAGATCTACATATTCCAAGTCTTTTGGAGTATTTAACTTGAAGAACGAACTTTGTTCATTCTATTTGGTATCAAAGCTGTTCGATCCTCTGGCTACTCAACCGCTGCATAGAGCGCGTTCTTCGATCCAAGTCTTTTGCCATAAAAATCGTCAACCTTGTTGCCGTCGTGATTAAAGCATTCGCTACACAAGTTGGAGTTTCTCCATTTTCACCAATAGGCCCTTAGCCATAAAAGAAAAAAAATAATAATAAGAAAATTAAAAAGAAGAAAAAAGAAAAAGACCTTAAAAAAAAAGGCAAATAAAAAGATTTAAGAAAAAATATTGTAAGAAAAAAATATAGTTTAAAAAAAGGGTTGAAGAAAATATATAAAAAAAGAAAAAGATAATAGATTTAAAAAACAAAATTATTACAAAAAAAACAAATAAGAAAAAAATAGTTAATTTTTTTTATTTTTTATTTTTTTAATTCTCTTTATTTATTTTTATTTATTTTATTATTTTTTTTTATTTTTATTTTATTTATTTATTTTTATTTTATTTTTGTTTTTATTTTATTTGTTTTATTTTTTATTTTTTTATTTTATTTTATTTTTATTTTTATTTTATTTATTTTATTTATTTTATTTTATTTATTTATTTATATTAATATATATATATATAGTTTATATCGATATATTATATATATATAATATATATATATATATATATATATTATTATATATTATATAATTTTTTTTTTTCTATAAAAAAAACCGATAGTCGCTACACAAGATCCATAGCGGCAACACAGACGCCGACCGATTGTCACCAAATTGAATAATGCTGGCGTCAACTAGTCCGTTGTAGTGACGTAGTTGTTGATGCCACCACCGTCAGGCAACCATCACTCTTCAAGAGAATACACTGCGATTAAAGAAGAACGTAACAACATAATTGATAGTTGGAGCAACTGAGACGCTTGCTTGGTATTTTGTCTTGCCACATGTGGATTTCATCTCACACTTGGAGAACTTGGTTGCCTTGTGTATCTGCCCATGCAAAACCAAGCAACACAACTACCATCGATGCAGTGGTTCCATTGAGAGCCACCACAGTCGCAGGTGCAATAGAATGCTAGTTGAAACCGATACCCCCTAGTTCAAACCGTCGTCTGCATTAACCTTCAACCGATCCGACACTGAGTTGCATCTATTCTTCAGCCGCCAAACACCTTTCCACCTTCGGGCCACCATTACCTCCGCTTGAGGCTTCCCTTGCTGCCACCTTTCCTTGTCCGCTAGTTCTCCGTCTAACTGGGTCGATTATGTCTAGCTGCCATTCCTCTCATTCGCATGTTTGTCCCGAATACCATATTGTCTTGTCTGCCGCATACGTTAATTACCTCCGTTGTTTTCTTCTCACTGAAACGTCATGCCAATCAAACCACAGGTTTCTTGCTCGTGACCTTAATAATCTAATTACGACCTTAGTAATTACAAGTTGATTTAGAAAATATTTGAATTATATATTTAATTAATTATATAGCTATATTATCAAAATATAAAGTTAAAAAAAGAGAGGTTAAGGAGTTAAAATAAATCAAGAAAAAAAAAAGTAAGAGTAATTTTTTATCCAAAGATAGAAGTGATCAAGTTTCGTTATAAGTGTTGGAATAAAGGTGAATTCCAATATTCAAGGAAGTAATAAGTTTTGAAGTCCTATAAAAAATGATTATTTATAAAAAACCCCAAGTTTATCTTAACAAAGTAAAAATGGAGTCAATTGTTGACGAGAAAGAAATTGAGTGTAATTCAGAAATGAAAGAGGGAAGATTTCCTATTAGTATATGTGTCGGTGCGCTATTTAAAATCAAAGTATCACTTGCGGGAAATGATGTTATCATCTCTATTGGTTCTACTCAAAATAATAACTATGTTAGTACTAAATGTGCTAACCAATTAGTGATTCCTGAATCATATATAGTTGAAACGAATTTTGTTGACACAGGTGACAAACAATACGACATAAGCAATCTACAACTAAGTATTGGAGACTATACTTTTGTCTCACAATTTACTGTTAAAACCTTATTTTGCGCAATAGTGATATAGTTCTCGGTTTGCTCTAGTTCGAATCACTAGGATTTTTTATCCTAAATATGAAGAATAAATTTTTGACATTTTCATACGAAAATAAAAAGATATCTTTACAGGATGTTACGTTGAAGCCAAATTTAGTGACACCGGAAGACATACAAGATATTTCAAAAGTAATTTTTCAAGAAGGTAAAAAAGTATTACGGAATATGCAAAAAGAAATTGACAAAATCACTGCTGATCAAAATGAAGAAGTTTCCCGACTTAAAGACCACAATGAAAAATTATTGACGCAAATTAAGAATCTTAAGAAGTCATTGGAAACAAGGCACAACAATTTATCAAGAAGGAATCATCGAATGTAGAAGTCCAAGTTGAAGAGAAAGGAATAAATATTGAGCAAATGAATATCACAACTTAAGAAGAAGACAAGCCAGTTGAAGAAAAAACATACTTAGATGTCGCAGTTCAAACGATGAACATCCCAAGTGAAGGTTCTGTACTCAACTCAACAACCACATCCCCGAAGAAAATAAAAAAATTGCCACACACTTAATAGGGGAAAATCAAACCAAAAGAATTCCTTATCGACATCCGAATCACGAGAGTAGATAACTCAATCAAGCTACATATCTGTACCATTCAAAACAGAAACATCAAACTGATGTTCCGAAGAATATTGAAGTAAGCTCAATCCAGTCCAGTAATAAGAATTCATCACGAGTTTCCAGTGTTTGAAAGATTCCATAGAAAATTAATTTAGGATGGTCAGATCCTTTCTCTGTGTGACTATTTTATATATCACACCAAGGATCATATCAACCTGTATCGACGAAGATGATAGTCCTGAGACGAGAAGACATTTGTAGCAGAAGAAGAGATCAAGCCTTTTCATCAACAAGCTTTGAGGACAAAGCTTTTTGAAGAGGAACACAATGTTATGAATAAAATATATATAAATATAAATAATGATTAATTAGTGAAAAGGTATGTCCCTAAGGACATGACTGTTCATAAAGGGACACCTGCCTAGGGTTTATAAGCAGGTCCTACTCTCATTTGTAATCATCATTCTCATTCATACATTTTTAATATATATTCTTGTATCCTAAATGGAGATTGACATATTCCAAGCCTTCTGGAGTATTTAACTTGAAGAACAAACTTTGTTTGTTCTAGATTCTTCTTCTATTAGATATTCATCAAATGTTCAACTGAGATACAATGTACAATATGTATGAGACACATCTTACATCATTCAATATATTAGGCCTCCTAGGCCAACCTTGGTAGCAAATAAGTTTACACAAGTCTTCATATCACTATCACAAGAGTACTGTAGACATACTGTTATCATCGTCATCTAGATTACAATTGTCACTATCATATCAAGGTCAATATAATGTCAAGGTCACTTCCATATCAAAGATCACTGTCACTATCATCCATCAAGGTCATTGTTGTGCAAATAAGGTCACTGTTATACAACAAGGTCACTATTATATTGATCGTTGTCTCATTGTTATATAGATTACTGTCTCACTGTCAACAAGGTCATTGCTCTACTGTCAACATGGTCACTCCCTTACTGTCACATAAATCACTGCCTCACTATCATATATCATTAGGTGACAAATAGATCATTGTCATGCCAAGGTCACTGTCACTTAGATTCAAGTCACTGTCATATAGATCCAAGTCACTGTCATATAGATACAAGTCACTGTTATATCAATCAACATCTCATTGTCATATAGATCACTCTCTTTTCCAAAACATGAAAGCCTTACAATACTCTCAAGAGATGTGAGCCACAACAAGCCACAAAGAAACTAATGCGCACTGTGAAAATTTCAGCGCTAAGAAATTATTCCGCGGCTCAGAAATTTTTTCTACAAAATTTTATTATAGTGGCTAGAAATTATTCTTCTAATTGTAAATTAATTAACAGTTTGTTCGCCCACGCAAACAACGAATAATTCACTTTTGTAAACTTCACAAATAAAACTGCGGAAAAATAATAGCGCTGGAAACTGAAAAATATGCTAGCGCACACATAAATTAACACAGTTAGTTTTGGACAAATGTCCCCAGAAAACCCAAGTTGGGAAGACCGGTGCAGCAGCTGAGGGTTTCTATTATTATGCAACAGTGAAATTATCTAAGTACAATCTAGATGCCAAAAACTTTCTATCTTGCAGTGAAAATACTAGAAAAAATAATCTGAGGGAAATTACCCTCGCTCCGAACAATCTCGACACTTGACTGACACTGAAAAACAAGTCGTCCAACTAGGCCTGTGCAGGCTCAGCGTCAACCTGAAATTGCTTGCCACATCTGCTGCCTAAATCAACTGCTAATCAAGCCGTCCTACCTGTTGCTGACTAGGAAAACGCTTCTCTGGATCTCTAGAACCTTTGCTTAGCCTCTGGAACTGAAAATGTCTTTCTTCCTCAACAAATCGAACTACCTAATGAAGCCTCTGCACTTCCTTCGTGCATCTTCCTGGAGAAATTTCAGCCTTTCTTCGCAATGCACTTCATTGGATCTAGAAATCTTTCTCCGGCTCACTGTCCTACCCCTCACTATCTCTGCTTCCCTATTGAAGCTCGAACTCTTCCAACACTGCTGGCTCTCTGGAAAATCGAACTCTCCAAGGAAATCAAACTCTCTGTGGTTTTCACAAGTGTGTCCTCCATCTACCCATTGACTTCTTCTTATAATCTTTCGTTGGACCTCCAACGACCAAGATTAAAACTTAATCAAGGGTCTTGATTAATTCCTTGTCGATCCGTGTGAGTTTCTAAATTATTGACACCTTATCTCAGTTAATTCTTATTAATTAACCAAATTTCGTAAGTTTAGACTTGGGAAATAATAAAAAGTAGGCTAACAATCTAATTGAGACACTTCTAGGTGGAATTTCCAGAAACAATTTTTGGGTTATGGAGAACTCATGTGTTTTAGGCTCTCCACAAAGTTTTGAGACTAAAACACCTCCCATTATATAGAAACTAACACTCCCTCTTAGCGAGGAAGGTGTTCTCTCGTTTGTAAACATCATCTCCTTGATCTCCTTTTTTTCAATAGATATTCAACTTGCCTTTTTCTTCCTTCTTCACGTTAGCTCTGATACCATGTTAGAAAATCGGAAAGGAAGAAAGATTTTCTTATGTTGATAATTACTTGTGATATTATTATGTTCTTATTAGCTTCTTTATGTTCTTCCTTTAAATTTTTCTCATCAAGTAATATCAAAACAAAAACATGAAGATCATGGACACCAGATGTAGGCACTCAGCCAGGGCTAAAACCCTTTGATAGGGGAAAACCGAGTTAGAAATCTTCCTTCAATAGAGTCAAATTGAGATAGACCAAGACTCTAGACCAAAATACCTTCTTCCTCCAGCAAGTCAGCTCTTGCTTCTAATAGATGATCTCTTACAAAGTTGCCAAGTGCCAGCTTCTCAAATGCAGCCTCAACCCTAAATTTTGACCCCCAACTTCAGAACTTTGACACAACTTTAGGACTTCCGTTTTGATCTAGCAACTTCAGTAGCTCTAGCCTAGCAACTTCACAACAACTTCACAACTTCGATCTTGATGCAACTTCACAGCTTTGATGCAACATCACAACTTCAACCTTGATGCAGTTTCACAACTTCGATGCAGTTTCCCAACTTCTATGCAGCGTCAGAATTTCGTTGCACATAAGAGAGAGAGAGAGACCTAAAAACTTCGATTCTAGCTTCCTTCTTGAACTTCGCACCTTTTCTGCTCCAAGCTACTGCAATTCGAACTTGTGTGAGATGTGTTTCCAAATGAGTCGAGTTGCTCCAGTATATAGTGAGTTTGTGAGGTCGAATTCCCTTATTGAGGCCGACTTTTCCTTTCTTGAGGCTGACTTGGTGGAAGGGGCCTAATTGACCTATTTTGCAATGGAGGCATTGACCTATAAACAATTTACCCAAGCATGAAACCCTTGCTTTAATAAGTCAATTTATTTAAAAATAAAATTATTTTTTCTTTCTTTTGATAAATACATTTTATTATGACTCAAGTACAATTATGAAGACCAACACTAGGTACATTCTTCAACACACCCGATGGTGTACCACTGTGGGTGCTGTGTTGTTGGCAACTTCAATCTCTTAATGACCTTGACTGAGATCAGGTTCTTCTAGCTCCCACTGTTCACGATGAACTGCACCGACAAACCCTTTACCCACATCTATGAGTGGAAGAGGTGATTCGCCTCGTCTAGGTCCTCAGGTTCCACCTTTTGGAGCTTGGTGGTGGCTACTGTCGCAGTGTGTTCTAACTTCTACGTCAATGTTCTGTTTTCGCTTGTTGGTTCCGTTGTCGGGTTCCAACTCAGAATCAGAGCATGCATCCGTTTCTGAGTCTTTTAGCTCGGCCACCAACGCCTGCTTTGGGCGACATTCGTTCATGTTGTGATTGGGAGTTTTATGAAAATCACACCACTTGCCAATGTCCTTCGCCTTCCTATTATTCTTGGCTTGCAGCTTTGAGGAGTTGTCCTGGGGGGTCACGGTTGAAATTTCTAAGTCTGACATGTTAGAAATCCTTACTGCATTATCTGGTTTATTTCACCTACTTGTTTATTCTATTAACAAGTTATTTATACATATAAATACTGAAAATAAACACAAATGCAGCCTTAACTCATATATAGATCAACAACTGAAATACTAGACAAACACACAAGGGACATTGTTATTTTTGGACAATCGTCCTCGGAAAAACCCAATGCAGGAAAACCGGTGCAACAATTTTGAGGGTTTTATTATTATGCAGATTTCCCGAGTACAACTAGGGTGTCGAAATGGCTCAACCAACAAACATTGTTACACGATAGTAATACCTCTTCTCGGAGACAGATATTCAACTTCTCAGCGCTAGTCCACCGCCCGAAAATCCTTCCGACGCTTTTTCTAGGCTTTGCGTCAGCCCTGCTAGCCTCAACGTAGCTCTTGGACCCTCTACATTAACCTTCTGCCTGCCTGCGTCAGCTCTCTGGCCTTCTGCGTCACCCATGCAGGCCCCTTAGCCTTTGCACAGTCTCTAGCTGCCTCTGCGTGGCTCCTGCTGCCTCTGCATAGCTCTGGTTGCCTCTGCGTCAGCCTCTTCAGTCACTGGGCTGACCCTCATGCACTATCTCTGCCTCTCTGCTATGTATTCACTGCCCCTCACTGCAACATACCACTTGTTCGAATTTTCTCAGCAAACCCCGCTCTAGAAAATTGACTGACTGATCAATCTTGGTGTATCTCCAACTGACCCTCAAGGCTCATCTTATACTTTTTTGGTTGAGTTTTCGACAGCCGAGATTAAGTCTCTAATCAACGACTAAGATTAGATTTGGCTTGATACATGTCATTTATAACATTCTCACCTAGTATTATATTAATACCCATTAATATTTTAGTTTTTCGAAGTTTAGACTTAGGAACCCCATCAAAAATATTAACTATTTTAATATCTCTCTAACCGGGTGTTATTTCTTCAAACTATTTCTGGGTCTTGGAGGTCTCATGTGCCTTAGCCTCTCCACCTATGTTCATGGCTAGAGCACATCCGATGCTACCCCAAATCAACACTTACATCACACTGATTCTTCCGCATCGGTACCTGTGCTGATGCTTGGCCTGCTACCCAACATCCACTGCACTGCTGCTTCCTGTACTGTTTCCCGTGGCTCTGCCACTGCTACTGCTACATCTGTATTGCAGCACCCTCTCAACATGCTGCATCATGTTGCCCATAGCACTACCACTGCTAACTACTGCACTGCAACTCAATTACCGAGAAGTAAGTAACTGATCTACCCAAATTGACATCCTTGTTATTCCGGAAGCCTCCTTATGCTGAAGCTACCTCTATTGCTATTCTGTTCTCCCTCCGCTGCCTTTGTGTTGCTGCAACCACCTCTGTGCCTCTCGCATTGCTGCAAACAACTCTGTGCCTCTCGCACTGCTGGAACCACCTTTGTGCCGCTCGCACTGCTGCAACTCCCATTGCACTGCTACAGACCTTTGTGCTCTAGGCATGCCTTGTCGCTCCATCACATCTTGCTTCTACTCGACATCTGTCATCCTGCTATTGTCGTTAAGGGCTCCCGTAGCCGGATATGATCCAAGAGTTTGGGTACCTCAAGGATCCTACCCCTACATCTTCTGTAGTCCTTCTGACTACAGCGATGTCTCCCCACCTCTTCTCTAGAGGTGCATGAGCAATCATGGCACAGTTGTCATCAGTCTCGACTTCTTTCTCCGCCTTAGCCGAAGTTGCGTTGGAGTTAAAAGCCTCTCCCTTGTTCTGCTTCGTGGGACATTGGGATGCATAATGACCCAGCTCCCCACAATGGAAGCACTTCACCTTGGAGATATCCTTTTTCTTCCTCTTCCTCTACCATTTCGCAAATGCTAGAGTCGCATCCTCCTCCTCCTCTTTCTTGATTCGACCTCCTTTGCCACTACTCCTTGCCTTGGTCAACTGTTTGATCTCTTCTTGGCGAAGAGCTGCCCACATCTCTTCCCATCTTGGAGTATTAGCTCTGCCCAAAATGCTTTGGACAAATGTCTCCCATTCCTCGGAGACTGCATTCAAGGCGGTCCTCACCATGAACTCCTGATCTAGTGTGGCCCCTATGGAAGTAAGTTGGTCCCGAATCTCCTGCAATCTGAGGAGGTATATAACTATTTGTTCCCCCTTTTGCATTTGATAGGACCACAATTGATTCTCCAATAACATCTTTCGCTGCATGGAAGTGTCCTGATACAATGTCGTCAAAGTATCCCACATCTTCTTTGCTGTGTTCTTTTCAGCGATATGTGGTACGGCATGATCCTTGATTCCATCAAGGATTATGCACTTTGCCCTCGCCATCGCATCCTCATAGTTTTCATTATCAGTTGGGTGTACTGGGATAGCCACAGTTCTCAAGGCGAAACCATTGATGCAATATCTATCCAAGACTGCCAGGATCCTGGCCTTTCAGATGACAAAGTTGGAAGCCCTGTCCAACCTGTCCTGATCCCTTAGTCCATTCATTGCCATCTCCACTCCTCTTTTGGGCTCCCTCTGAGTTTCGACTTCCCTCCTGGAAATATCCCTCTAAGTCCTGATTTCCCTGCTGGAAATCTTCCCGCTAACTGTCGAACAACTCCTCTCCAATCCTCTTTGCAACTACAACTCGGATCTGGATTTCTTGGCTAGAAATCCGTCAAGGTAGCAACTCCCTCTACCTTGTTTCTATCTCGTTAGGTACTGTTCTGCTTCAACAGAAACAACACCCCACTAGTTTCCCAATCCACAATCTGCACACAACTCCCTAGGCCCTGACAATTGAAGAAACTGAGCCTTCTAGGTCTGCGCAGTCCCGACAAAGGCTGAATCACTCCTCTGGCCAATTGCGTCAAGCCTACCTGGATGAGTAGGATGATGTGGCTCTTCGTGAGCCTCTTCTACCTCTTTGTTGGCCCTCTCTCTGGCTCGAAATGATGATGCTGACCCTCCGCGTCACTCCTCTGCTGCCTTCTGCTTAGGAGCAGCTCTGTTTCTCGGGACAACTGCTATTGCTGCAAATTTTCGATATTGTTGATGCCTTCAGTCCTCCTGTGATCTGCAATGCTTTGATACCATGTTGAAATTTCTAAGTCTGACACGTTAGAAATCCCTACTGATTATCTGGTTTATTTCACTTACTTGTTTATTCCATTAACTAGTTATTTATACGTATAAATACTGAAAATAAACACAAATGCAACCTTAACTCATATACAAGTCAGCGACTGAAATAATAGACAGACACACAAGGGACACCATTATTTTTGGACAATCGTCCCCAAAAAAACCAATGCGGGAAACTGATGCAACCGTTTTGAGGGTTCTATTATTATGCAGATTCTTGAGTACAACTAGGGTGTCGAAATGGTTCACCCAATAGAGGTTGTTACACGACAGTAATACCTCTTCTCGGAGATAGATATTCAGCTTCTCAGCTCTAGACTCCACGAAAATCCTTCCGGCGCTTCTCCTAGGCTCTGCATCAGCCTTGCTAACCTCAGCGTAGCTCCTGAACCCTTTGCATTAGCCTTCTGCCTGTCTGTGTCAGCTCTCTAGCCTTTTGCGTTGCCCACGCAGGCCCCTCAGCCTCTGCGCAATCTCTAGCTACCTTTGCGTGGCTCTTGCTGCCTCTGCGTCAACCTTTTCAGTCACTGCGCTGACTGTCAGGCACTATCTCTGCCTCTCTTTTATGTACTCACTGCCCCTCACTGTAATAGATCACTTGTTCGAATTTTTTCAGCAAATCCCATTCTAGAAAATTGAACCCACTGATCAATCTTGGTGTATCTCCCACTGACACTCAAGCCTCCTCTTATGCTTTTCTTGTTGAGTCTTCAACGGCCAAGATTAAGTCTCTAATCAACGACTAAGATTAGATTTGGCTTGATCCAAGTCATTTAGAACATTCTCACCTAGTTTTATATTAATACCTATTAATATTTTAATTTTACCAAGTTTAGACTTGAACCCCATTTAAAATATTAATTATTTTGATATCTCTCTAACTGGGTGGAATTTCCCCAAACTATTTTTGGCTCTTGGAGATCTCATGTGCTTTAGCCTCTCCACCAATTTTCATGGCTAGAGCACATCCGATGCTACCCCAAATCAACAACTTTTCCCTTTGCTTTGTGGCTTGGGGGCGCCTTTGCTGTGCTTTGGGTTCGCAGATCTAAAGTCTCACTTTCTTCTACTGGAATTTCTGCTCAATCTTGGCAGCATATCAGTATGCTGCACCAAGCGAGGAGATGTTCATGAACTCCATGTCCTCCTGAATGTATTTGTGCAAACAACCACGGTACTTGAGCACCAGATGTTTCTTAGAATCTTTGATACCCAACTTTGTACATAGGGTATGGAAAAGATTCATCAACTCATGCACATCTTGATCCCATTGCTGCCGCAGCATAGTCCATTGTCTGTACTTGTTGTCATAACTCCCAACAGGGTAATAATAAATATTGTTCCTTGACAGCATCTCAGAAAGAGTTCCAAGAGGGTATGACTGAAAACAAAGAGGCTTCCTCGGCCTGCCTCTCATGGTAAGTTTCCCACCAGTCCTTGACATGGGGGGCGACTTTAAGCAGTGCAAAAGTAATGTTCTCCCCGTCAGAGAAATTATGGACCGAAAAATGACCTTCCAACATATTTAGCCATTATCTACAACACTTGCATCTATTTGACCTTTGAATATAGGGATATCAAAGTTAACTTGTACCTTGAAGGGGGTGGCGCCTTCGAAGTAACTGTTGGATGAAGATGCGTCACTGGTTGGCATCCATCGAAGGATCTGGGCAAAGTTGTCCGTCATTTCATTCCTCTGTCGCTCGAGGGCTACTTTGAGCAGCAGTTTGATAGGATCTCTTGCTGCCCCGTCTTTCTTTTCTTCTGCCATGGGGGGTCATCAGTGTCGGCAGGGCCGATCTTGCAAGGGCTCAACCAGTTCAAGTCCCAACTCCTTATACCCCGACCTTGTTGGGGACTTGTACAAAAAACCAGAGAAAGAGTAGACTGCTCAGATACCACTGATCCAGACTTATGCATGAATGAAACAAAATATAGGCATAAACATAACTCAGAGATGCAACATAAATAACTCTTCATTTCATTAATATCAAAGAACTGAAAGATGCTTACACACATAATGAAAATAAACTAGATAAGGCGATGGTAGCTTATCTTTGAGAAGAGATGTGGCGGCTACATGCCTCAGAATTGTGTTGCAATGAGGCTTAAGGGCCTTTTCATTATTGAACAACAAAGGGAAACCTTAAACAACCAAAACCTTAACCCTAGGAGATGGAACACCAAGCGTTTGTGGGCCCCGTTGGAGTTAGTTGGACAACCAGCTTCCCAGGGTCGTAACTTGGTCATATGATTGTTAGTTTTTGGTAGCATCGGATGTGCTCTATCCATGCAAATTGGTGGAGAGGCTAAAGTAGAGAGGCCAAAAGCTGCACTTGGTAGCAACTCGAATCCCCTTGAAGGGATTGCACGGTCCTTGCCGACAAGCAGAGATTCCGAAGATATCTCTTCTTGAGAGAGTCGACAGAGAGGTATGATTTCCAGCTCATGAGTTTGCGGAGGCAAAGGGAGTGACGCAGAGCCTCAACATAGTGCTTGAAAGATGCAGTTTCTGCCGGGGCAGAAATCTGTCGGAAAGAGCAAAGACACATATAAGGGGAATTTTCTCCTCAGAGAAATTTTCTCGCCAAAAGTTCGAATTTCTCACTTGTCGGCAATAGTGTTGTGTAGTGACTAAGGGAGTCAGTTCGACAGTTTGGGTGAGATGGCATCGCATGGGCTCAGAGATTAGGACAGGTTGGAAGGAGCTTCCAACTATGTCATATGGAAGACCAAAATCTTAGTTGTTCTGGAGGAGTACGATCTGGAAGCCTATGTCAAGAGTGTTGTGGCTCACTGGCTGTTCTTGTTGACAATGATCAGAAGAAGAAGTACGAGGCCGAATAGGGGCAGGCGAAGAGGTTCACACTCGATGGAGGTTGAGATCATGTCGTCTCACACTTGCAGGGCAAAGAAACAACCCAAGAGACGTGGGAAGCTTTTTCTTCATTGTATGAAGGCTCTTCTGAACAACAGAAGATGTACTTAGAACAAAAGTTGCAGCGAACATTGATGCAGAAGGGAGAAGGAGTTAACTCCTATCTTCAAAGTTTTCAGGACACCAGAGACCAACTTGCTGCAGTGGGGTCTACTCCTCAGTCTACTGTGATGGTAGGGAATGACTACCTTCATGGGAGGAGATGTGGGCAGCTCTTTAATAGGAAGAATTAAGGAGGGACCTAGGTAAGGTCAATCTCAATGGAAGCAATGGGAGTGGAACGAAAACCAAGGAGGAGGAGGAGAACACAACTCTAGAATCAAAGGGACAACAAAAGTAGAAGCGAAAGAAGGACACTTCGAAGGTGAAATGTTTCAGATATGGCGAGATGGGCCACTTTGCATCCCAGTGTCCTTTGAAGTTTGAAGCAAAAGGATAAGGATGAGAAACATGATCCTAAGGCTACTCCAATAAAGATTGATGAAGATGAGTTTGCCATGAGTGCCCACGCATCTCCAGGAGGTAAATGAGGCGATATGGAGCTGTAGTTTGGAGGACTATAGGTGGGAAGGATCCTCGAGGAGTCCACCTCTTAGATCAATTCGTTGCTATGAGAGCTCGAGATTCAGCAGTAGCAAGATGGACTTAGTGTCAGATGATGGAGTGGATTGTTTGGAGAGACAGATGCAGTAGCCTGAGACTAGGAGTTGATCAACGCAGAGCAAGGTTGGCAGGGGTGCAAATGGCATAGTGCAGAAGTAAGCAGCAACATAGAAGATTCAGAGGGTCAGAGACTAGTAGTAGTCAGATTCCTACATTCATGGTATTATGCTGAACACAATTAAGTTCAGTAATTTTGGATGTTTTTTAGTTGCTTCTCTCAGCAACTGAGTTGCAGTACGAATGTAGTGTTAGTAGTGGTAGTGCTAGCAGCATAACAGATGCAACATTTGAGAGGGAGCTGTAGTACAAATGCAACAGTGACAGTGGCAGTGTCATGGGCAGCAGTACAGTAGTAGCAACAACACAGTGTTGGTGGCAGGAACAGTGCGGAAAGGAGGTGCTTTAGAGACAAAGCAGCATGCATTTGGACATTGTTGCTAGAGCACTTTCCTTGTTAAGAGGGAGTGTTAGTTTTTAGTAACATCAAATGTGCTCTAGCCATGCAAATTGGTGGAGAGGCTAAGGCACATGAGTTCTAAAGAACCCAGAAACTGTTTGGTGAAATTCCACCCGGATTGTATTTTATTAAAATAATTAATAATTTTAATGAGGTTCCTAAGTCTAAACTTAGGAAAATTAAAATATTAATGGGTATTAATCAAAATATGGGTGAGAATGATCTAGAAGGCGGATCAAGTTGAGTTTTAATCTTAGCCATTGATTAGAGACTTAATCTCGGCCGTTGAAGTCTCAACGAGAAAAGTATAAGAAGGAGGCTTGGGGTTCATTTAAATTTTAAATACACACAGAGAGAACGAATTGATTTGGAGTTCGATTTCTGGGGCTAGGAAGTTGAGAATTTGAACTAAGTGATCATTCTGCAGCAGAGGGGCAGGGATAGTTTGGGAGTACTGACCGAGGGGTGGAGAGAAGCTAGTGGAGTCAGCGTAGCAGCCATAAGGACTGACGCTTGATCAATTTGGGCCCACACAGGCCTGACACAGAGCTAGAAGGGCTAGCGCAGAAGCAGAAGCTGCCCTCCACGCAAAAAGCCGGAACTGCTGATACAGCCAGGAAGGTTGATGCAGAAGGTAGAAGAGACAGTGCAGAACTGATGCAGGGCCAGTGCAGAGGTAGTTGCGGTTAGCCAATTTTGCTGCCGGATCAGTTGTAATCTGTTGGGTGAAGTGAGGTAAAACTCACTGCGTTTTCCGCCATTGTATTTTTTCTGTCACTGGTTTGCCAAGAGGGAAACCAACATTGTATTCAGAATTACTGCTTAATAATAGAAAACCCTCAAAGTTGCTGCACCAGTTTTCCTGCGTTGGGTTTTTCCAAGGACTATTTTGTCCAAAAATAACTGTGTCCTATGTATCTTGTTCTTTGCTCAATTTTTTGTTTCATGTAATCAAATTTAAAGTAGTGTAGGCTGCAAAAGTAATTTACTTCAGTATTCAGAAAATAACTTGATGAATGTATATTAAAATCAAGTAGGAGAAGTAAATTTAGTTTTTGCTGCAGTAGGGGTTCCTTGGACTAGGAATTTTCACGATGATCTCTGTTTGGTGCGTACGATACCTTGTTAGAAGGGTCTCTCTGATTACTACAATATTTGAGGCAGGCCCGTAGTCGTAGGCACGGGCCTGTTGCGGACCTCAAAAAACACCGTTTAGGGTGTGAAAACAACTCCGAAATTCAGGACCCAAAAACCTGCTAAAAACTATAAATTGTGCTATAATCAAGGAAACTGATGAAACCAGCTGGAGGTCCAGGTGGAATAGGCAGGTGGCCACCAATATCCACCTAGATCATTCTATGTAGAAAAAATTTCACAAACCATTCTTATCTAGGCTTTAGAACAAGGTATCTTCTATCAAACATGGTTAAGGCTAGCCTAGGGGGGTCATAGGTCCATCCCGACACATCATCAAATAGTCCAACACCCAAGCATTCAAGCTCAACATTTCCACATATGGAGGCTCATCAAGAGGTGTAGAAGCATGTGTAAGCTACTTGAGGCCCAACACTCGTCCCTAGAGGGGCAATGTTGGTGCCATAAAGTCATGTCTGCTCTCAGAATGGGGCAAAGAACCCCTTGCAAGGTACTAAAGAGGAGTCAAGTTGTCCCTTAAAGGATCTCTGTTGCATGTATGATACCACCTAAACCAAACCTCTCAAGATCAAGTGAGATCAACTTCATCAGGGGCATAAAACCATTAAGGCACCATAGTGGATCATATCTAATGCTAGGGCACATACTTCACACAAAACTCATCTTCAAATATCTAACTAGATCAAGCTCTATAAGCAAGTTACCTCACTTATGTTAGGGATGATTAGGTAAACAAATTTGTTAGGTGTTTCTAGCCCCCAAGTGGAATGGCATGTCCCAATGTTGTCCCATCAACCCATGGGTGTATGATTTGGTGGTCATGGAATGGGAAAGACTTCAAGGAAGTTGCCACGACCATGAGACTAGCCAATCGAGGTCCAACATCTAGATTGTAATGATGTAAGGAGGGAGCAATCATGTGTTGAATTTCCACGACATTGGGTCTAGGTTAGAGTCTTAAAATCATTGACGATACAAGAATCTCAACCATAAACTACTTTGCACAACGGAAATATAAAGTAGTAAATCACATGTGCCCAATGCACACAGTTTTAAACAAAATTGTACAATCACCAATCTTTGTTATATTAGTCCAAACCCGATAAATACAACAGTCTATGGTTACAAGATACAATGACAAGCTTGGCTGCAACACTTCTATGTCGTATCTTGTCCTGCCAGTCCGTTGCACCTGTACTACTCACTAGTAGTGCCTTAGTCCATCAAGGCCACTACACATCGAGACTCTAAGAGGGATGCCTCCTATCACTGCTGCAAGTCAGATCTGCTACAATGAACACGAGCTCATCAACTGCTCTTTGGGTTGGCCAATTCCCGAGCTCCAATCCGCCAGGCTAGCAACAAATTTAGTCCATCAAAGTGTTGCACTTCAGCACCATCCTGCACCCAACCTTGAACTGCTCTTCGTCCTTCAAGATAGCTCGTCTAGGGCTACTTTGGGTAGCCAAAACGCTGCCCTCCAACAGTCTTATGACACCCAATAGAACCCCTAGATAAGTATAGTTTTTGGTGACCTCAATCTCCTAACCTTTGAAAAAGAAGTGGTGTTCAGAGAGAATCTTCTTTGATGTGTTGAAGATCATGACCTTAGTTTTACTCAAGTCATCCATCACTTGCTGCAAACCATTTACTGATGAGGACAGAGGGACCACATTATATCCAAACAAAACGATTGAAATCAAGACATCGTGTAGGAGGCAACCATCACCATTCTTGATTTGTTTAGATAATGAATCCAACTGCTCAATGTAGATTCCAAATAGTGTGGGGGATGGAGCGACGTTTTCAAAATCTCTCCAAGGAACATGGAGCAGGGGGCGGGGACTTGTCCTCTAGATTTGAGGTGTTGTCATTCAAGCTCCCTGGAGAGCTTCAATTGGGGAATTGTAGCATAGAGCTTCAAGAATGTGTGGCCACCATGATCATCTTGTAGTTATTGGGATGTGATTTGTGTAGTAGGTGAATGACATGATGTTAATTTTAGGTATGTTCTATGCTTAGAGCAATTTATTTCAATTTTCATAGTTAGCTCAATATCTTTTCCAGATTAGCAATCACATCAGCGATAATAGTAAATTGTAGATAGAACGTAAACATAAATTGCAGAAGACAAGCCAAGACAAGAGGACACAAGATGTGGCGCTAGCCAGGGACAAACCACAATGTGGGGAAACCCTTATCAATTCTTCTTATATGTTCTTGAATAGTTCAACAATTGTTCATCATCCACATGGCCTTTCAAATGTCCTTATCTAAGAATAACATGCATGAAGAAGGCAAAGATGTATCCTGAATCTGTTGCTACCTAGTGATATCATAGAGGGAGGAGATGTGTGAGAATAGGGATTCGAGGTTGAGGGTGTTTATTTTATGGCCTTAGAAGGTCTTTTGCATAGGCTAAGTGTCTAGCATGTAGGAGAAAAGTCCTCTATAGGTGGTTGTTCAAGGGGAGCATGTAGTATGCTTTGTTTCCTATGTTTTAACTTAGGAAATGCGTAGTAATTAATTTAATTGATTAATGCTGGCTAATTAAACAAATTTCTAGGGATATATACTTTAATTATTGAAGTTTATTAGATCTAATCCCTGTTGAAGGAAATGTAACTTAGATTGGTCTTCATAAATATACTTTTGATATTTATACTTATTCAAGAAAAGAAATATTATTTTTATAATATATATCAATGAGTTTCTTGCTCATTGAAATAGGTCTAGCACATGTTAAGTGCTATAGGTGAGTCAAATAGTCAAAAGGAAATGTTGAAGGCCTTAACGACATGTTACGCCATGCATGATTATGTATTAGGGTCAAAAGAATACTTCCAATCAAAGTCAAGACTCCTCCTATGCAAAGGCACCATCAAAGAAACTCCTTCAAGCATGTTACACCATCAAAGAAACCATATGAAGTTTGCATAACAAGTCGGCCTACAAACAGTTAACATGTTGGCCTTCTAGTCGGCCTAGAAGGAGGGACAATCCTCTATAAATAGACATTGTCCACTCCATTACAACACCAATCAAGAGCTTTGAAATTCGAGAAGAGAAGAGGCTAAGAAAAGGACGAAGAAGAGGTCTTCTAGGGTAGCAAAGGAAGAGAGAAATAAGATGAGGTGGAAGGGACTGTTTTTCTAAGGTTAACATAGCCACACGTGCAAGAACAGAAGGATCTGCCTGCGGTCATAACAACAGAAACCCACAATGACGTATCTTTCTATTTTGGGCTAGTAAACAAGGCCTATAATGCCTCCCAATCAAGCGAAGAGGAAGGGCATTCAAGCGAAGAAGGAAAGAGGCGAAAACAAGAAGTAAACCACCACATGTACGAGAATTTAGGGCTGCAGGACAGCCATATCAAGTCTACACCTACACCTTGAAGAAGGAGCTCATTTGGTCAAGGAGGGGATCATCACAAGAAAAGGGACTCATCAAAAGGTGTCTCTTCTAGAGCAAGTGCAACAAGGTCTCAACAGTTGAAAGAAGAACAAAGTGCCGGAAGAAGGAAGACGAAGTGCCAAAAGGAGAAGGACAAAGTGCAGGGGAAATAAAGTGCAGCGAAGAAGAAGGACTTGACTTGTGCTTGGAGGATATTCAAGTCAGGGTTCTAGGGTTTGGCATTGATCAATAAGAAGCTTCAATAAGAGAAACTTACTAAAGGGTTTTCCTCTCAAGAGAAGAAGAGGTTTTGGCCCTGCCAGAGAGCCAACATCTTGTGTTCTTGTTCTTATGTTTTGGTAGCAGTTTGACGAAGTACACACACATGCATTAATAAGAAGAAGAAGAAGATTAAGCTAACAAGAAAAAGTAAAAAGACTCCACAAATTGTTATCAAGTAACGAAGAATCACACTCCACACATTTGTCCTAGATTCTTCAACATGGTATCAGAGCTAAGGTGACACATCAAGGAAAGGGCAACAATGGAACACTCATCAAGGAAAGGCATCTACAAGGTTGAAGCATCAAGCCAAATCTACTCAAGGAAAAGAAGGCCTACCATCAATCACTTGATCAAGCAAGTCCACTTGGAGAAGGCAATTTGAAGAACATCAAGATCCTAGGAAGGCAAGCCATCAAGTCTTCAAGGAGAAAGCAAAAACACTACATCTCAAAATCTATCAAGTAAGTATATGTCCCCTTCTGAATATACATCAATGTCTTTTTGCAAGGAAAGTAACAAATTGGAAGGTACCAATAACTTTCTTGCATGGAAGAAGAGGACAAATTTACTTCTCAAGGAGAATGAACTCCTAGAACATGTCAAAGGGAATATCAGTATCCCTACTAAGGAACAAACCCAAGCCTTAGCTAAGTACAATAAGGATGAGACAAGAGCTAAAAGGATTCTAATAGAATCAATCAAAGACTCTCTCATTCCTTATGTCTCAAAATTTGAAACATCAAAAGAAATTTATGATAAGCTAGTATAGCTATTCTCGGTATCCACAACCGGAGAAGTAATATCTCTAAGGAATGAATTGTACAAGATGAAGATAAAAAAGGAAGGAATAGCTCCCTACTTCATGAAAATATCTGAAATGAGGGATCAACTTCAAGAGTTTGGAGAAGTCATGTCTGACAGAGAGATGACAACTGTAGTACTCAATGCTCTACTTGAGGATTGGGGCAACTTCACATCAAGCATATATGCCAAGAAGGAAGCTACCACACATAGTGAAATGTGGTCTCTATGCAAGAGAGAGGAAACCAAACTTAAAGCAAAGGAAGATGTGGGATCAAAGGAGCAAGCATTTGCTACCATGGCCAAGAGAAAGGGAAAATTTGGCAAATTTGGTCCACGAAGAACAAACAGCGAAGACATGTCCAAAATCCAATGCTATGGATGTTAAGAATATGGTCACTACAAAAGGAATTGTCCTAAGCTTAAGAAGGACAACAACAACAAAAGAAAGAGGGAAGAAGATCATATGACTCAAGAGGTGAAAGAAGAAGAAAAGACGCAAAAGAAGGAAGATCCTTTAGATCTCTACTATGACTAAGTCAAACTCCTTACTTCAAGTCTTCTTTCAAGGTTTTGTGTAGGATAGGAGCATGTGGGAATAAAATGAAAAGTGCATCGCTAGAAACATCTTCTAGAAATTAGAAGCATGGAGTACATATAGTTCTAGATACTCATGAAGAAGTAGCATTTATAATGAGAACAAAATGCATGGTTAAAATATCTTCTAGAATATAGGAGCATGGTAGATATAGCTCAAGATATTAATGTAGAAAGAGCATATCTAGAATAGGACCTCATCCACGATGAAAGAAAAATTGATCATGATTAAGAATCTTAGCAGACCTCCATCATCGAAAGAAAAGAAACATTTGCAAGACAAGGGTCTTTAAGTTCCTATGATGGAATCTTCAAAAAAAGGTTCATGAACCAAAGCAAGTGTCTCATTGGGAATCCCATTCATGGGATTCAAGAAAAGGATGATATGCAGGCAAGCTAAGGTGAAGCAAGAAGGGCTAGACCAAGGACAACCAAATGAAGCTAAGATGATCAAAGGAGAATCCAAATGAGGTATGTATGTATGTATCAAGGTTTATTCATGTTATTGTATATATATTATTGAATCATGAGAATAGTTCTATAACATGATCAAGTATGAAAGAATCACTTTCACAAAAGACATGCTCGAAGGCATGTACTACAATGCAATGGAGGTCAACAAAAGGATATGCTCACATAAAGAGTATAAAAACTGCTGATGAAGAAGCATGAGAAGAAGAAACGCTGACTAGTCCAAGAAGCAAGAAATGAGGAAGCCCTCCCATAAGGAGTGGAAGGTGGTTGACCTATCTCTCCATGAAAAAAGACATCAAGCATGTAAAGAATGCCATGATCACAAAGAATCAATATCTGACAAGATACATTGAAGACATGTCCCGAAAGAAGGTAGGACAACTCTGACAAAGGAAGGAAGGGCCCTTGATATCTATGAAGGCCTTGGAGATATGAAAGACGCAGATAACTTATTCTACTCTACAAAGATGTCGTGATGAAGAAGCCATCCAACACAAGAAAGAGCAATGTTGAAGCTATATCAGGATGAAGTCATGATGGGCTAGTAGGTCGAAGCATGTAAACAAGCAAGTACAACATTGTATCCATGAGAAGAGTATTAAGAAGCATGGACAGATGACAAAGGAGTAGCCAGATGACAAGAAAACCTGATGTATGACAAGAAAGCCACTTCTAAGAAGGAAGCAATGACATGACAAACCAAGAAGGAAAGTGATCGATGGATGGCGCCCTACCTAGAAGAAGTTCGAACAAAGACTTCATGACATCAAAGAAAGGAAGGACATCAAACAACTCAAGGTCCCAGGAAAAAGAAGTTGTTGATGATTGAAAGAGTCCCTAGTTAAGAGGGAGCTCTAACAAGTCCTTGATCAAGAGGGAGTTTTGGATCACCCCTGATTACAAAGGAGTGACAATTGTGTTTTTTCCCTTTCATGGGTCATGCACTAGACTAGGATTAACAACTGTAAGTCTAGATGAAGGCCATGAATGGAAATGTAGACACAAGATAGACACACCATTCTTGTCTTTTCTTGGGAAGAAAGAATGGGAGGATTAGGTAATCATCTGGCATCCGATACTCTTTGAGGATGTGTAGGGCTTCCAAGACAAGAGTAGGCAAGAGGACCGATATTCTTTGAGGGCTGGGAACCCAAGATAAGAATAATCCTAGAAGGTCATACTCAAAGAACACTCGGGTGGGTATGTACCTTGAGAGACAATGATGGTGTCTATAAATCATTAGTCTCACTAGCATTATAGCTCATGATCTCATGAAGAGATGGAGCTGTTAGTCAAGGCCTTGCACTATGACAATGCTGTTTGATATGATGCTATAATAGATGGTTTGCAAATCCGGTTTCTCTTATGTGAATTCTCCAGAAATTGATAATAGCCAAACATGTTGTAATAATGTATGAATACCTCCCTAGTTAAGAGGGAATGTTGAAGGAAATGTAACTTTGATCGGTCTTCATAAATGTACTTTTGATATTTGTACTTATTCAAGAAAAGAAACATTATTTTTATAATATATATCAATGAGTTTCTTGATCATTGAAATAGGTCTAGCACATGTTAAGCGCTATAGGTGAGTCAAATAGTCAAAAGGAAATGTTGAAGGCCTTAAGGGCATTTTACACCATATATGGTTATGTATTAGGGTCAAGAGAATACCTCCAAGCAAAGTCAAGTCTCCTCCTATGCAAAGGCACCATCAAAGAAACTCCTTCAAGCATGTTACACCACCAAAGAAACCATCCAAATTTTGCATAATAAGTCCGCCTACAAATAGTTAACATGTCGGCCTAAAAGGAGGGACCACACCTCTATAAATAGAGGCTGTCGATTCCATTACAACGTCAATCAAGAGCTCTGAAATCCCAGAAGATAAGAGGCTAAGAAAAGGACAAAGAAGAGGTCTTCAAGGGCAGCGAAGGAAGAGAGAAAGAAGCCGAGGTCGAAGGGACTGTTTTTCTAGGGTTAACACAGCCACACGTGCGAGACAGGAAGGATCTGTCTACGGTGATAACAACAAAAACCCACAGTGACATATCTCTCTATTTTGGGCTAGTCTACAAGGCCTATAAGGCCTCCCAATCATGCGAAGAGGAAGGGCACTCAAGCGAAGAAGGAAAGAGGCCACAATACCACCACACGTACGAGAATTTAGGGCTGCAGGACAGTCATATCAAGTCTGCACCTACACCTTGAAGAAGGAGCTCAGTTGGTTTAAGAAGAAGGAGGGGATCATCACAAGAAAAGGGACTCACCAAAAGGTGTCTCTTCTAGAGCAAGTGCAACAAGGTCTATCAATAGTGGAAAAGAAGAACGAAGTGCCGAAAGAAGGAAGACAAAGTGCCAGAAGGAGAATGACAAAGTGTCGAGGAAATAAAGTGCTGGAAAGAGGAAGGACTTGACTTGTGCTTGGAGGATATTCAAGTCAAGGTCTAGGGTTTGGCATTGATCAATAAGAAGCTTCAATAAGAGAAACTTACTAAAGGGTCTTTCTCTCAAGAGAAGAAGAGGTTTTGGGCCTGGTAGAGAGCCAACATCTTGTGTTCTTGTTCTTATGTTTTGGTAGTAGTTTGACGAAGTACACACACATGCATTAATAAGAAGAAGAAGAAGACTAAGCTAACAAGAAAAATTAAAAGACTCCACAAATTGTTATCAAGTAACAAAAATCACACTCCACTTATTTTCCCTAGATTCTTCAACAATCCCAACCGTTGATCTAATAGGGTTAGGATTTAATCCTAGCCGTTGATAACTTTGGAGATTGAGGGTTAGGGATTTCGCTCAATTTGAAATTATAAAGAGAACCTAAGGTAGAGGACGAAGACACATAATTGCATTGTTGAGGAAGTGATTTTCTCATGTGTGAGAGGCTCTAATGACTAAGGAGAAAGAGGAAAAGTGTGCAACATATTTTTGGAAGGAGAATTTGAGAGTGAGGGCCAATATTTCTGGAGGGGGCTGAGATTCACAGGAGAGAGGTCGAGTTTTTGGACTAGGCTGAGAATGTGTGGAGATGCCGAGATTTCTAGCTAGTGTCATGTGAGGAAGGGAACTGATATTTATGAGGGAACAACCATGTAGCTGCAGGCTAAGAAATTTCCAGGGCCAGATTATCTTCTAGAGCAATTATTTTCAGGAGGGTCGAATTGTTCCGTGTGACGAAAATTCTAGGACCTTTTCCAAGTTCTAATATTGTTGTATTTTCGATGTAATATCTCTGTGGTTCTAGGCGCTAAATTTTCCATATCTCAATATAAATTGAAGGGAAATATAATGGGCTGAATTTCTGTTGTGTTGTGAAATGTATTGTTTAAAAGTTGAAAACACCAATGTGTTGATTTTCATAGTTTCAGATTTTAATTTGGGTAAAAATGATTTTCTGGGTATAAATGACCGTGAGAAAAAATAAATCAAATTTGGTGTTAAAATTTTGACAAAAGGCAAATGAGAGGGGTGAATGGGGGGAGGGGGGTTGGTGTTGAAGGAAGTGTAACTAGGTTCGGTCTTCATAAATGTACTTTTGATATTTGTATTTATTGAAGAAAAGAAATATTATTTTTATAATATATATCAATGAGTTTCTTGCTCATTGAAATAGGTCTAGCACATGTTAAGTGCTATAGGTGAGTCAAATAGTCAAAAGGAAATGTTGAAGGCCTTAAGGGCATGCTACACCATGTATTAGGGTCAAGAGAATACCTCCAAGCAAAGTCAAATCTCCTCCTATGCAAAGGCACCATCAAAGAAGCTCCTTAAAGCATGTTACACCACCAAAGAAGCCATTTGAAGCAAGCACAACAAGTCGGCATGCAAACTGTCCTCAAGTCGGCCTTCTTGTCAGCCTAAAAGGAGGGACAATCCTCTATATATAGAGGTTGTCCACTCCAGCAAAACACACTTACTCACCTCTGAAATCAGCGCAAGAAAGAGGCTAAGAAAATGATGAAGAAGAGGTCTTCTGGGGCAGCGAAGGAAGAGAGAAAGTAGTCGAGGTGGAAGGTACTGTTTTTCTAAGGTTAACACAACCACACATGCGAGAAAGGAAGGGTCTGCCTGCGGTCATAATAGAGGAAACCCACAATGACATATCTCTCTGTTTTGGGCTAGTAAACAAGGCCTATAAGGCCTCCCAATCAAGCAAAGAGGAAGGGCACTCAAGCGAACAAGGAAAGAGGCCACAACGACAAGTAAACCACCACACGTGCGAGAATTGCTGCAGGACAGTCACATCAAGTCTGCACCTACACCTTGAAGAAGGAGCTCATTTGGTCAAGAAGGAAGGGACCATCACAAGAAAAGGGGCTCATCAAAAGGTGTCTCTTCTAGAGTAAGTGCAACAAGGCCTATCAACAGTTAAAAGAAGAACGAAGTGCTAGAAGAAGGAAGACAAAGTGTCGGAAGAAGAAAGTGTCGGGGAACAAAGTGCAGAAAGGAGGAAGGACTTGACTTATGCTTGGAGGATATTCTTGTCAAGGGTCTAGGGTTTGGCATTGATCAATAAGAAGCTTCAATAAGAGAAACTTACTGAAGGGTTTTCCTCTTAAGAGAAGAGAGGTTTTGGCCCTGGCAGAGAGCCAACATCTTGCGTTCTTGTTCTTATGTTTTTGGTAGTAGTTTGATGAAGTACACAATAATAAGAAGAAGATTAAGCTAACAAGAAAAAGTAAAAAGACTCCACAAATTGTTATCAAGTAACGAAGAATCACGCTACACTTATTTACCCTAGATTCTTCAACATGGTATCAGAGCTAAGGTGACACATCAAGGAAAGGGCAACTCAAGAACACTCATCAAGGAAAGTCATCTACAAGGTTGAAGCATCAAGCCAAATCTACTCAAGGAAAAGAAGACCTATCACATATCATTCACAAGGGAAGCCTACATAGCATGACGAAGAGCCTTACATAAAGGCACCTACAAAGAAAAACAGAGTGAAGCAGGACCTACATCAAGCTACTAGTCATCAAGCAAATCTCATCATCAAGCAAGTCCACTTGGACAAGCCAACTTGAAGAACATCAAGATCCTAGGAAGGCAAGCCATCTAGTCTTCAAGAAGAAAGCAAATCCATTATATCTCAAAATCTATCAAGTATATGTTCCCTTTTGAATATACATCAATGTCTTTTTGCAAGGAAAGCAACAAATTGGTAGGTACCAATAAATTTCTTGCATGGAAGAAGAGCACTGATTTACTTCTCAAGGAGAATGAACTTCTAGAACATGTCAAAGGGAATATCTCTATCCCTGCTAAGGAACAAACTCAAGCCTTAGCTAAGTACAATAAGGATGAGATAAGAGCTCAAAGGATTCTGATAGAATCAATCAAAGACTCTCTCATTCCTTATGTCTGCAAATTTGAAACATCAAAAGAAATTTACTATGTTGCACGAGTTTCTAGTATGTGGGTACTTTGGATACATGGGAACAAGTATCTGGTACGGATAGAAGCTTTGCCCAAATGTACAAGAAACGTCAACCAGAGAAGTAATATCTCTAAGGAATGAATTGTACAAGATGAAAATAACAAAGGAAGGAATAGCTCCCTGCTTCATGAAAATCTCTGAAATGAGAGATCAACTTCAAGAGCTTGGGCAAGTCATGCCTGATAGAGAGATGGCAACTGTAGATCTTAATGCTCTACCTGAGGATTGGGGCAACTTCACATCGAGCATATATGCCAAGAAGGAAGCAACCACACTCAGTGTAATGTGGTCTCTATGCAGGATAGAGGAAACTAGACTTAAAACATAGGAAGATGTGGGATCAAAGGAGCAAGCATTTGCTACCATGGCCAAAAGAAAAGGGAAAATTTGGCAAATTTGGTCCACGAAGAACAAACAACAAAGACATGTCCAAAATCCAATGTTTTGGATGCTAAGAATATGGACACTACAAAAGGAATTGTCCTAAGCTTAAGAAGGACAACAACAACAAAAGAAAGAGGGAAGAAGCTCACATGATTCAAGAGGTGAAAGAAGAAGAAAATAAGCAAGAGAAGGAAGACCCGTCGGATCTCTACTATGACTAAGCAAATTATTTACTTCAAGTCTTCTTTCAAGGTTTTGAGTAGGATAGGAGCATGTGGGAATAAAATAAAATTGCAAGGCTAGAAACATCTTCTAGAATCTAGAAACATAAAGTACATAGAGTTCTAGATACTCATGAAGATGTAAAATTTATAATGATAATAAAAATGCATGAGTAGAAATATTTTGTAGAATATAGTCGCATGGTAGATATAGCTCAAGATATTCATATAGAAGGAGCATACCTAGCATAGGACCTCATGCATGATAAAAGAAGATTGATCATGATTAAGAATCTTAGAAGACCTCCACCATCAAAAAGAAAAGAAACATTTGCAAGGCAAGGGTCTTTAAGATCCTATAATGGAATCTTCAAAAAAGGTTCATAAACCAAAGTAGATGTCTCATTGGGAATCCCATTCATGGGATTCAAGAAAAGGAGGATATGCAGACAAGCTAAGATGAAGCAAGAAGGACAAGAAAATGAAGCTAAAATGATCAAAGGAGAATCAAGATGAGGTATGCATGCATCAAAGTTTAGTCATGTTATCATTTGTATATTATTGAGTCATTGGAATAGTTCTATAACATGCTCAAGTATGAAAGAATCTCTTTCACCAAGGGCATGCTCGAAGGCATGTACTACAATACAATGGAGGTCAACAAAAGAATATGCTTACATAAGGAGTATAAGATTGCTGACTATGAAGCAAGAAAAAATGTTGACTAGTCCAGGAAGCAAGCAATGAAGAAATGCTCTCACAAGAAGAATAAGATGGCTGACCTATCTATCTAAGAAGAAGTGAATAAAGAAAGAGATCAAGCATGTGAAGAACACCATGATCACCGAGAATCACTGTTTGACAAGATACTTTGAAAATATCTCCCGAACGAAGGCAAGACAACTCTAACAAAGGAAGGAAGGACCCTTGACACCTATGAAGGCCTTGGAGATATGAAAGACGTAGATAATTGATTCTATGCTACAAAGATGTCGTGATGAAGAAGACATCCAACAAAAGAAAAAGCAATGTTGAAGCAATATCAGGATGAAGTCATGATGAGATACTAGGTCGAAGCATGTAAACAAGCAAGTACAACGAAGCATCCATGAGAAGAGGATTTCGAAGCATGGACAAATGACAAAGGAGTAGCTAGATGACAAGAAATCCTGATGTATGGCAAGAAAGACACTTTCCATGAAGGAAGCAATGACATGACAAACTAGGAAGGAAAGTGATTGATGGATGGTGCCCTACCTAGAAGAAGTTTGAACAAAGACTACATGACATCAAAGAAAGGAAGGAGATCAAGTAGCTGAAGGACCGACGAAGAAGAAGTTGCTGATGAATGAAAGAGTCGCTAGTTAAGAGGGAGCTCTGACAAGTCCTTGATCAAGAGGGAGTTTTGGATCAACCTTGATTACAAAGGAGTGACAATTGTGTTTTTCCATTTCATAGGTCATGCACTAGACCAGGACTAACAACCGTAAGTCTAGATGAAGGCCATGAATGGAAATCTAGACAAAAGATAGACACAACATTCTTATCTTCACTTGGGAAGAAAGAATGGGAGGATTAGGTAATCATTTGGCATCCGATACTCTTTGAGGATGTGTAGGGCATCCAAGACAATAGTAGGCAAGAGGACTGATATTCTTTGAGGGCTGGGAAGCCAAGATAAGAATAGTCCTCGAAGGTCATACTCAGAGAACACCCGGGTGGGTATGTACCTTGAGAGACAATGATGAAGGTGTCTATAAATCATTGGTCTCACCAGCATTGTAGCTCATGATCTCATGAAGAGATGGAGCTGTTAGTCAAGGCCTTGCACTATGGCAATGCTGATTGATATGATGCTATAACAGATGGATTGCAAATCCGATTTCTCTTATGTGAATTCTTCAAGATTGAAACATAGCCAAACACCTTGTAATGTTGTATGAATACCTCCCTAGTTAAGAGGGGGTGTTGAAGGAAATGTAACTAGGTTCAGTCTTCATAAATGTACTTTTGATATTTGTTTTTATTCAAAAAAATAAATATTATTTTTATAATATATATCAATGAGTTTCTTGCTCACTGAAATAGGTCTAGCACATGTTAAGTACTATAGGTGAGTCAAATAGTCAAAAGGAAATGTTGAATGCCTTAAGGGCATGTTACACCATGTATTAGGGTGAAGAGAATACCTCGAAGCAAAGTCAAGTCCCCTCCTATGCAAAGGCACCATCAAAGAAGCTCCTTCAAGCATGTTACACCACCAAGAAGCCATCCGAAGCAAGCACAACAAGTCGGCTTGCAAACTGTCCTCAAGTCGGCCTTCTAGTCGGTCTAAAAGGAGGGACAATCCTCTATATATAGAGGTTGTCCACTCCACCAAAATGCACTCACTCACCTCTGAAATCAACGCAACAAAGAGGCTAAGAAAAGAGAGAAAGCAGTGGAGGTGGAAGGACTGTTTTTCTAGAGTTAATGCAACCACACGTGCGAGAAAGGAAGGGTCTGCCTGCGGTCATAATAGCAGAAACCCACAGTGACATATCTCTCTGTTTTGGGCTAGTAAACAAGGCCTATAAGGCCTCCCAATCAAGCGAAGAGGAAGGGCACTCAACCGAAGAAGGAAAGAGGCCACAACAAAAAGAAAACCACCACACGTGCAAGAATTTAGGGCTGCAGGACAGTCACATCAAGTCTGCACCTACACCTTGAAGGAGCTCATTTGCTCAAGAAGAAGGAAGGGATCATCACAAGTAAAGGAGCTCATCAAAAGGTGTCTCTTCTAGAGTAAGTGCAATGAGGTCTATCAATAGTTGAAAGAAGAACGAAGTGCCGGGGAACAAAGTGCAGAAAGGAGGAAGGACTTGACTTGTGCTTGGAGGACATTCTTGTCAAGGGTGTAAGGTTTGGCATTGATCAATAAGAAGCTTTAATAAGAGAAACTTACTAAAGGGTTTTCCTCTCAAGAGAAGAGAGGTTTTGGCCCTGGTAGAGAGGCAACATCTTGTGTTCTTGTTGTTATGTTTTTGGTAGCAGTTTGATGAAGTACACACACATGCATTAATAATAATAAGAAGAAGATTAAGCTAACGAGAAAAAGTAAAAAGACTCCACAAATTGTTATAAAGTAACGAAGAATCACACTACACTTATTTGCCCTAGATTCTTCAATAGTTGGAAGATGGTATGCCAGAAGTGTTTAGGGGAGTGAATAAAAGAGGTACACAAGTCTCATCTCCTCTAGATACAAAGAGGTATTTCTTGCAGTGGAGAGGACGATGATAGGAGGCTTTGATGTTGGAGTAAGAGGGGTGAGCATGGGTGAGTGTGTACTGAAGTTGTTGGTGTAGAGCGTTGCATTCATTGTCATATTAATGGTTCGAAGGATAGGAGTTGGTTTTTGGGGAGGTGGAAGTTGGTTGGGTGGAGTGAGGATAGGACTTGCGGGTTGCATCTCAAATGATGGATGAGAGGTAGTTGTACTTGATAGAAGTAGAGTCTAGTGAGGAGAACTTGGTCATAAAGTGAAGCATGAAATGGAGGCGGGTAGTAAAGGTGTTTGGGTCCCCCTTCTCGAAATGGAAAATAGTGTGGGGTGGGCCGTTGGTGGGCAGGGTTATGGTGGGAGAGGGGAAGTTGTTAGCTCGGGAAGAGAAAGTAATAAGAGCATGGTCTGCAAGGGGGGTGGTGGAGACAATAAAGTGGTGAATGAAGGGGAGTAAGTTTTGGCTAGAAATGACATCATCAACAACACTTTCCCTTTGCTATGAGGGCGACTTGTAAAAGTGCAGGAGTTTGAGAAACAAGGGATCCCATTAAGAATCAACAACTTCTGAGATTCTCCTAGTTGCATGAGGTGATGGCCATAATCAGTGAAAGGCCCTGACTCATTGTTCGACATCCAATGAAGACCCATTGATGCTGGATCTATCTCCTTGATACAAAATACATTTTTTGATCAACAATGAAGAGGAATTTGGAAGGCTCTGGTGTGGATATTGAAGTCATCTAAAAGGATAACTTCCCCAACCATAAAACACTGGGTGATACCACAAATCTACAAAGGGATCCCCATCAGGGCCATGAATAGCAAACGATGAAGAAGCTGGAGGGAAGTAACATACTGCAATGTAAATGTCGCTAGGAAGTAGGGAAACATGTCTAACTGGAACCCACATAAACGTAGCAAACTCATTCATAGCCACCTAAGATATCCTGCTCCGGAGAGAGTCTCTAAACAAGCAACTGCACTTGAACCTCTAATATCTTTTGTTTATTTTAATTGTACCTTCTATTTAAACAGTTATTGATAATTATTTATTTCCGAAATTGATTACACAAATGCCCAAAACTAGTGGCCTACTTAGTGTTGAGATGGTGGAAATTTCCTTGGTAAATGCACTGTGCATATATGTGCAGCAATGTATAAATCTATTTTTAGCAAGCTGCCACGATTGTTTGCTTCAGAGTTGAAAATATAAATACAGCAAAAACTATTTCCAGATTTCAGTTCTATGAAACGTGTTGTATTTAGTCATGTGGGCACTGGATCTTTTTTTTAAGCAAAATATATTACAAGTTTGATCTCAAGAAAACATTTCTGGAGTATTTTTATGTTTCCATTGTTTCAATTCAAATTTCAGAGGCACTCTGTTGGAAAATTTTGGATAACAGTTACACCTGTTTCTTCTGTTATAAAATCAGGGATTGAATCAGGAGATATAATCAGAGTGCCACGGGCTGGTGCTAGTGGAAGTCGAGGGGTTCCTCCGGGGGATCTAGATATACAAGTGCAGGTATTATCTTGGATTTCTTCCTGGACCTCTTATGACTTCTTTTTAAATGGCAAGGCAGAAAGCCTTGATGACTGAAAACAGTCAAAAAGGACATGTTTGAAATGACGAAAGTTCATTTACTGAATATGATATGAACAACTTGGTTTCTAAACTGAAGATCCAAATTAAATATAATAACATAAAATAATCTATATAGATTAAAATAAGGTATTGAATATGTAATATGAAAGAAGGTTTACAATAACCTGCTGATGGTATATATACACATTGATGGGTCATGAGGTGAAAATATATGACTTTTAGTGGTATATTAGTATATTATTATTACTATTATTTATTATCATTTAATATTCATTTATATATTATATGTTTGTGTCATTGCCTATCCCTTCAAAGATGATTTGGCCTAAAGTATTTTGTGGAAAAGCTTGTTTTTGTTTTGGTTTGTAATGTTGAGAAATCTAGAGGGCAATAGTTAGGATGATTTCTCTATTTTTGGTAATTGCTTGTGATGTCTTTTTACTTTTTCTTACTTATTAGCTTCTTCTCTTATTATTATGTTTGTTCTTATCTTCAAACAACTACCAAAACAAGAAGAACAATAGTGCACAAGAACACATGATATAGGCTGCAAGCCAAGGCCAGAACCTCTCCACTTAAGAGGAAAACCTGTAAATCTCTTCTTTTCTTATAGATTCTTCAATTGACAAATTCCAAAACCTCTAGACCAAGACCAATACCCTTCCAAGACCAAGTCCAACCTTCGTGATGATGTGCTTCCTTTGTGTAAGTCAAACCCAGTCAAATCTCTTCCAGCAGCACAACTTCGACCCCTAGCTTCAGATTTTCGGCCTCTACTGCACGTCTGAAATGTTCGGCCCTTGCAACTACTACTGCATCCGCATGTGCGAGTGAAAATTAGCCTTCCAAGGCCTCCCAACAACTTTGCTTGACTTGCTTCCTTGTCTAGGGCTAGAGAGTGACCTAGTAGGCTCCTCTTCCAGCAACTTTGATCTTCTTCTAGCAACTTGAACAAGTCAAAGGCTGCAATTCTGTCAAAGTGAACAGCAATCAAAGATGCCTTAACCATTCCTGAAGTCAACAATCAAACTTGTCCAAAAGAGCTCAGTCAACAGTCAAAATACTCGGCCTTCCTTGCTGGTCAAACCTCAGTCAAAACAGTCCCAATCAACTCGGTCAAACTTGGTTAGAGAGAGAAAGGTCCACGATCCACTACATTCAAAGCCTGCTGTCAACAAAAGTCAAATTGCCCAGAAAATCTCGATCTCTATGCCAAAGAATGCGACATCCAAAAACAGATCCAAAATTGAAGTCAAACCAAGTCAAAGTATGCCCAAACACCAAAAAGTCAACATTGGTCAAAGACAATTCGGCCCTCTTGAAATTTTCTCCCTTCTACTCGCATGTGTGAAAGAAGTCTTGCGATTTCAGACTTGTATAAACCTTCAAGAGAAAAAAAGATGTGTGAGATGTGTGTCCAAATGAGGTTGACTTGTATCTATATGCTTCTGTGGAGACCCAATTTGTCTTTTAGGCCGACTTATACTTTTTTGAACATTTGGGTTTTCACATTAAAAATATATTTTTCCTTGACCAAATTAATTTCTTCTAAGGGAAAAGAGGGTCATCTCTGGATGAGGAAGGCTGTCCAAAGGAGGGAATTTGTCCTTGAGTTGCCAAATTAATGTTGAGAAATCAATGCTAGTAGGTTTTAAGGTTTGATTCCTCTTTCTTGATAATTACTTATGAATAATGTTGGCCTCTTTTACTTTTTTTTTTAGTTTATTTTTCATCAATCAATTACCAAATTATATGTGTATGGAGATCAAAAGAACAAGAGACACAAGATGTAGGTGCACAACCAAGGAAAAACCCCTATAAGGGGAAAACCTTGTTGAAGAAAGTGTAACTAGGTTTGGACTTCATAATAACATGATCTTTGTAAACGATGTAATAAAAGGAAATAAATTATTTTTGTAATCTTGCTACATGGGTTTCATGAGCAAGAAAATGTCACTAGGTGAAAGGCTTCTTCTTGATGTCTTTAGGATTTATTTATATATATCAAAGAGTCATATCATGTGTATAGAAACTCTTCATGAGTTTATGTAAATGTGTACAATTCTTCAAAGTTGTGTAACAACCTTCCAAGACCAAGATCAATACCTCAAAAGCAAAGTCCGCAAGCTACACAACGAAGAAATCCTCATGTCGGCTCCAAAAATGAATTAAAAGGAAATTATTGAATAAATGGAAGTCATGTCGGCTTGATTAAAATGACATGTTGGTTCATGGTTCACGTCGGCTTAAATAAATGACACTAACCACTATAAATACCCATGAAGGGTCAGTGCAAAAGATACAAGGAAAAATCTCACATATTTCTCGCTGAATTTTTCGAGTGACTAAGGAGCAGAAGATCCACTTTTTCGGTGGGATAGATCTAGGGTTCAACTGCCTCCTTGGATGGGTATAAGGAGCAGCAAAACCTAGATTAATCTGATCTCGACATACTTGTGAGGATCTCAGATGAATGAAGTAGTGAAGATCTCGGTTGAAGGTGTAGTGTGGATGGGTCTTGGCATGTAGATTTCGGGTACATGGAGGAGCAGACAGGACCTCGGTTGGATGGTTATCCTCGGCATAAGAATGTCTCCATAATCCTGGTAAGCCGCAGTATTAACATGATCAATCTCGGATCCATAACCATCTCGGCATTCTCATGATGAAGATAATCCAAGTGATGTCTCTGTTATACTCTCAACATAATGTGAAGCAGTGACAAGGGTTACAAGCTATGATAAGGGTTTCAATGGTCTAAGATCCTACAGGTCACGGTGACATGACAACAGCATATGGTTTTTATCCTACTTGGCATTCTCATGATCATGAGTGTAACACTTCTTGTTAACATTCCAGATAAGCGGAGTATTTGTTTAAATATATCTAAGTTGTATACTTGTGTGAAGGTCTTGCAGTGCTGCAGTAATAGTGACCTTAACTGATGGTACATCAATGTTGATCTTAGTAAAGGAACAAGGATGATCTCAGTGAAGTTACAGCAGCAGTTAGTACAGCAACAATAATAAGGATCACCTTAGCAGTGAACAAAGGAAGAGATTGATGATCTTGGTCTTGGAGAGGCAGAGTGTGTCAAGGGTCATGGCCTTGGTACTCGTCAATGGAAACTCTATAAGAAGATTTTTGTGTGGGTTTTTCTCTGCAAGAGGGAGAGGTTTTGGCCCTGGCAGTAAGCCAAATATTTGTGTTCTTGTCTCTTTTGTTTTTGGTAGCAATTTGATGAAGTAAACACACACACTAATAATGAATGGAATATCAAGCTAAGATAAATTGTTTAAGTACTTCACAAATTGTTATCATGCAAAGAAGAACAACTTGCAATTATGTATGCCCTATATTTTTCAACAAGCTCAGTCAAAAACTCTTCCTTCAGTAGATTCAAATCAAGATGAGACACTTCCAGACTTCTAGTCGTAGAAAAAGACCTCCTCCAATCATCAAATCAACCCTTCCTCCTTGTAAATGTCCTTTTCTCAGCCTTCCAAGTGTCAACACTTCAAGGTGCAACTTCAAATCATATTTTCGGCCCCAACAATAGATTTTTGCCCCCCCCCAGCTTCAGAACTTTGACCCTACAACAGAAACAAAGTTTCGGCCCCAGCTCCAGCCCAGTATCTTTGTACATGTGAGAGAAAGGTAGCCCGAAAACACGATTTTCTTCTTCCTAGTTTCTTTCCTTCTTCTCCAACAACTTCACTCTTTTCCAGCTACTGCTTCTTAGAGATCGAACTTGTTAATAATGCTCTCCAAATGAAGTCGAGTTGCTCAATATATAGGCTTCTTGTGAGGTCGAATTGCCCTAATCTAGGCCAACTTGTTGATGGCAGGGCCGACTTGGTGTGGAGGTGACAAATTATCTTTTTGAATGAAAAATAATTCTTTTTTGCATGATACAAAAGCCCAAGAAGGGTCTAATGATAATGACAACGACTCTAATGACTCAAGACAAAACCTAGAAGATGGGGGCTTTGACCTAGAAAACAATGACATTGACCCAAGCATGAAACCCATGCTTTAATAAGTCATTTTCTTTAATTATAAATTTTCTTTTGACAAGTACAATTATGAAGATTGTAGCTAGTTACATTCTTCAACACTCCCTCTTAACTAGGGAAGTATTCATAATTACATATATATAGAAGTGCATGGAAGATTTCAAAATGATCTTGAACTACAAAGAGTTTTAGCACACTCAGTTTTGTGAACTAGATTCCTGACCAGGGTAATCTCTCCAGGTGGGACTAAGATGTACTCAAGATTTTTGCCAGTCTAGGTACCATCAGGCTTACTGACTAACCATCAACCAGGGATCTAGGTGTGTATCCAAGGTCAGAGTGCCAAGACTAACGCCACCCTCCCTCTTCGAGTTCTAGACATCAACACAAAGGTCGACCAGATGTCCTCCCAAGCATCCGCCATTAGATACTTTAACTCTCCCTATCAAACTAGACATATCCATTTGTCCAAGCATGCTTCTAGAGTGTTCAGTCTTCTTGTCGAGAGATTTTACCTATACAAATAGAAACCCCAATCAATAATATACTTTCAAATATACAAGTAAGCACAAATCTTCGGCGTCCTCAATTATTCGGATGCCGCTAATATCATCATCAAGTTATCCATATTCAATTTGTTGGAAGCTTTCTTCTTTTTTCATTTCTTTAGCAACACCAATTCATTCTCCAATTTCTTCTTCATGGTATCTATCATGACTATCATAATATGCCCTCCCTCTCAACTGGGGAGATGTATTCTTTCTTCTATCCAGGCTCCCTCTAAACTTAGGGAGATCAACCACTTCCTTCTTTTATAACATTGGAGAACCTTCATGGCTTCATTCCTTGATCATCATTATTCATATGCTTCCTTCACCATGCTCATACGAACATCTTTATTATCTTGAAGATTATGTAACTGCAAAACTTTAATAGCAAGTACAACCTAAAACAAATATACAGAAGCATGAAGTTAGCTATATCAAAATCATGTCAATACTCTAATGGAAGCATTAGACTTTGGACATTAAACAACTAAACCTAGTTAGGCTCATGAGACACATCTTTTTACATGCTAGACATCAACTTCTTGCTAGGGTTTTGTCATAAACCCTAGACTTCATCATCAAGATTTCGAGTAACTCAATCAAGATATCAGTCTAATTATATCTAGGGCCTCAATATTACTTTTAGAAATATATGACAAATACTACCATGACATAATGTAAACCCTAGATTCCATCTTCGAGACACAAAGACATAGATATCAGTGACTCAATAACAATCCAATCATAGTACTATCTAAGGTTTCAACAATATGCTCTTACATGACAGACTTTGACTAGGGTTTGTTGCAAAGCCTAGACTAAATCATATTGAAAACAGTACCATATCCTAGAATATCAATTTCTACTAGAGATTTTACAGACCCTAGGTTTCACAAACTAAAACATGAACATTAAAAATTAGGACAACATACTCGCGTATACATATCTAGGATGCATTTTACATAAATATTTACTGGGTAAACCCAAGACACAAACACAAATACATCGAAGTTAACAATTTCATTCAGACTAGGGTTTCGATCATATAGACAGATATACACCTAGGATTTCATTCCTAGGACCTCATTTTTATCTAATATGACAGACTTGCTTATAAACCCTAATTTACCAAACCCTAAGGATCTATGGTTTCAATACATAACTTAGACATTAATAGAAAACCCTAAAGGACTAGGGTTTCTATCAGAAAAATACCAAACACTAAAGGACTAGGGTTTCTATCATAACAATACCAAACCCCTACACATAAAGATGAATAGGTTTTCTAGATTTCATTAACAACCCTAAGTAGACTAGGGTCTCATAATCAATATTGGCATACCGTTAGGTTAGGGTTTTACATTGAACCTTTTAGGGTTCCATAAGAATGATCAAATGATAATATAATGAGGGTAGATTTAATCTAATGATTAATTACCCTAACAAGAATCTTTATGATTCAAAATCCTCGACATAACGATGTCAGTGATGTAAAACAAATTTTAAAAGAAGAATGATCATACCTTTTATAGGAAGAGAACTTTATAACAAAGCTTATAATTTGAGACATACCTTGAGTTGTTCCTTAACAAACCTTGTAAGACATTAATTTTGAAGGGCTTCCTTTGCTACATAACAGCTTCCATGCTTCAAGTTTATCCTTTGACTTCTCCATAACCTCTATGTATTATGCAATCTTTCCTACTAAGGAAATTACAAAGAGAAGGTTATTAGCATATAATACAAACAAATCTTGATATGAGAGGTAAACCAAACATAACAAAGGAAACAAGGAACACGATACTTATCTTTTGGTAAAGTGGCTTATGCATTCTTCAATGGTTCTGTTCTTCCTTTTTGCAATTCCATTCTGCTCAGGGTTGTAGGGAACACTGAGCTCCTTCTTACTACTTGCTTCTTTACAATATGCAATCATTCTTTTGAAGGGTATTCTCTTCTATTATCAGATCTCAAAGTTTTTATCTTTCTTTTGGTTAAGGTCTCCACTTCGGATCTAATTTCCTTGAATTTCTCAAATACTTCGTCCTTTGTCTTGAGAAGATAGAGCCATCTCTTTCTGTTGAAAAATGTGTAACTAGGTTCAGTCTTCATAAATATGAAATGTACTTTTGATTCTTGTAAATTGTAAAATGAAAGAAAGTTATTATTATTATTTTTGGAGCTGGGTTTCATGCTCAATGTCTTTTATTTTATAGCTCAAGCACCCATTGAGTGCTTCTAGGGTTTGTCCAAGTTCAAGAAGTCAAAAGAGTTATTGTCATAAGTTGAAGACCCCTTCGGGTACATTGTAACTTGTAAAGAAAAAATATTTTTGTCATTAAAAGTGTCAAAATACCCTTCAAGACCAAGCCGACCTAAAATGAGGAGCCATGTCCACCTTGAAGAGCCTATAGAAAAGAGGAAACTCGACCTCCTTGAAGCACATTTATCACTCACTCATTCTAGCGAAGGAGGAAGAAGAAGGTAACAAAGGAGGAAGACAAAGAATACTTTAGTTTGGGCTATTTCTCTATCACATGTGCGAAGGAAGGCTAGGGTTTCTGTAACAGATCTAGGTTTTCCTCTACAAGTTCGATCTTGAAGGAGAGAAGGCAAGAAGGTCAAGCGAAGGTCACAAGAATCCATTCTCAAGCTCCAAAAGTCAGAGAAGGTCAAGTGAAGGTCTAAGAAGTCCTAGGAGGCTAAAAGAAGCTCACATGTGTGGCAACAACAACTACTTGAGGGCCAAAGATTTCAGGGCTGTAGTAAAGGCCGAAATTCTGCAACTAGAGGTCGAAATTGTGCTACTCGAAGAGATTTGACTAGGTTTGACTTAGAAAAGGAAAGCACATCATCTAGAAGGGTTGGACTTGGTCTTGGATGTTGAAAAATGTAACTAGGTTCAGTCTTCATAATGACATGTAATAGTGATTTTATGTAATTGATGTAAAGAGGAAAATAAAATTATTTTTAGTACTTGAATCATGGGTTTTGTGATCAAGGAATTTTATTTAGTTAAGGTTCCCACTGTGAACCTTTAGGTTTTGTCATTTAGTCATAAAAGTCATATTGAGTCAATGCCATGTATGAAGAACCCTTCTTGGGCATGTTACATTCTTGTATGAGTCATTAAATGAATAAGAAGGCTGTCCAAGACCAAGCAAAAGCACCTCCTACAAGTCGGCTACAAGATGGAATGAATAATCTACACAAAAAGACATGTTGGCTCACCCTCACACAAGTCGGCCGAATTGATGGGGAAATCACTATAAATAGGGCAACTCGACTTCCATTGGACGCAGAGATTTTCCGTCAAGCAAACTCTGCAATTAGGTGTGCGAAAAACACTTAGAAAGGAGTCTTATAGCCAACGAAAGAAAGGAAGGAAGAGCGAGTTTGTTTGGCACTGTTTTAGGGTTGATCTCCACTCACACGTGTGAAGAAAAATGACTGTCACTGCTACAGAAAAAGCTGAAGTCTGTCTTGTTATGCTAGGACTCGAATCAAGAAGTATTTGAGTCAATGTTGCAAATAGGGTTTCCAAGGAGGCCGAAATAAGGTGCAGATCTGAAGTAGAAGGAAGCTGAAGTTGAAGGGTAGCTGAGAAGGAGGAAGGAACATAAGTTTGATCTCTCATGCTGCAACTAGGGTTTCCAAGGAGGCCGAAATAAGGTGTAGATCTGAAGTAGAAGGAAGCCGAATTTGAAGGGTAGCTGAGAAGGAGGAAGGAACATAAGTTTGACTATTGTTGACTAAGGCAATAAGGACTTATGAAGGAAGCTTTGTGTCTTCGACTTGGAGTGGCAAATAGGTCAAGGGTCTTAGTATTCATCGATTGAAGTCTTTATAAGAAGAAGAATTTGTTCGGGTTTTCCTCTCAAGTGGGAGAGGTTTTGGCCTTGGCTGATAGCCTATGTTGATATTTGGTAGCATCGGATGTACTCTAGCCTTGAAATTTGAAGGAGAGGCTAAGGCACATGAGATCTCCAAGACCCAGAAATCGTTTTGAGAAATTCCACCCAGATGAGGAGTTATTAAAAGAATTAATATTTTTAATGGGTTCCTAAGTTTAAACTTAAGAAAATAAAAATATTAATGGGTATTAATAAAGATAATGGTGAGAAGCTTCTAAGAGACGATGATCAAGTCTGTTTTAATCTTAGCTGTTGATTAGAGACTTAATCTAGGCCGTTGATTCATCAACAAGAAAAGTATAAGAGAAGACTTGAGGATCATTTGGAGACACACCGACAGATACTCAGTATTTCAAAGAAAATCAATTTTCAAGAGAAGGTGATCGATTTCAAAGGGAGAGTTGCAGGGCGGAGGAAGAGGAGGGCATCAGCAGCAGTCAGTGACTGAGGAGGAGGTGACATAGGGATAGTGAGAGATAGCGCAGAGAGAGACGCAGTCCAGAGGAGAGGCGTAGCCCTCACACAGGTTGACGCAGGAGGACACAGAGCCACTTAAAGCCATGTAGAGTGATGCAGAGGTGACGTAGGAGTGGGAGAAGGGTCTCCAAAGTGTCAGAAAAGTTTCAAAGGGAAAGTCTCAAGTGTTTTCTTTTAGTTTCTCTGAAAATCATTCCTTGTAACAACTATTGTTGTTGAAGATTAATAAAACCCTCATCTGTTGCACCAGTTTTCCCGCTTTGGGTTTTTCCGGGAACAATTGTCCAAAAACCACTGTGTTGATGTGATTGGTTTTTGTGCATGTATTTTCTTTGTGTAATTATGTGATAACTATAGTAGAATTTATTTTAATTAGTGTTGTTAAAATCGCGATGTTATCATATAATCATGATAATTTCAATGAAAAGAGAAAATCACGCTTAGTAATCGGATTTTTTTTTTGAGGATTTTTTGCCTGATTTTTTCGAAAAAATCGCGATTTTTATCGAAAAAATCGTGGGAGGCTTGGGTAGCGTGTGTTAAAAGGGAAAGAACACGATTTTTTTTCATTTCATTTGGACAGCAGAGCACACGGTGGGGTTTGGAGACTTGGAGTGTTGGAGGCTTGGAGATTTTGCCATTTTGGAGCTAAATCAACTACGTGGAGGAGAAAATCAAAGAGTGTGCTAAGGAGGAGACCGATTATCTCCATAAAAACGGTATGGGCACCAATGTTTTTTGTTTTCATTATTTTGTAACTTTGTTTTTGTTTTTTTTAATGTTTTTGGTTGGATTTGGAATGGGGTTTCTGACATTTGTCCAATGTAATTTTTTTTAGTTTTTTTGGTTGGGTTTGGAATGGGGTTTTTGACATTTGTCTAATGTATTTTTTTTAGTTTTTTTGGTTGGGTTTGGAATGGGGTTTCTTAAATTGTATGTAGCTTATTTTAATTTTGTACAATGTAAATAGTAAAATACTAAATTGTAAGTTTGTAACTTGTAAATACTAAATTATAATCCGTATTTTGCCATAGGTTCACTGAAACACCATTCAAGTTTTCAACTTCAAAGTTCAAAATCAAACATGCCAAGGAAATTAGACCATTTTTGGGAATTTGGTGAATCTAATGCTCTGAATGATAGACTAAACTTGACTTGCAAGTTGTGTGGGCACCATATGTCCAGGGGGGTATACAGATTGAAGTATCACCTTGCAAAAATCCTTGGATTTGATGTAGGGCCTTGCAAAAATACAAATCCTGAACTCATCCAAAGAGCCATGAAAGCATTGGAAACTTTAGACCACAGTAGAGAGGCCAAAGAAGAAATGAAGAGGCAACTAAAAAAGTCAGCTAAACAAGCAAGTGCCACTGGTTCTACTGTAGCATCGACCAATCTGGTAGCTGCCTCATCATTTTTTGTTCCTCGAACCACACCTGGTTCACAACCATCTATCAGTTCCATGCTAAAAAAAACTAAGAAAGAACAAGCTGACAAGTTGCTGGCAAACTTTCTCCTTTGGAGTGATATTCCTTTCAGCATTGTAAGGAATAATCCATTTTTCCAACTTGCTCTTGATGCTATTGCAATTGTTGGCCTAGGGTACAAAATGCCTTCTTATCATGACATGAGAGGCCAGATTCTTCAAAATGAAAAGTTTGACTACACCAAAAGATTGGAGGATTTTAGGGCATCATGGGCACAAACAGGATGCACTGTGATGTTAGATGGTTGGACTGACCAAAAGGGGAGAACCCTTATAAACTTCTTGGTTAGTTGTCACAAGGGGACTATGTTTATCAAATCTGTTGATGCATCTGCACAAATCAAAGATGCAAGAACTTTGTGTGATTTGCTAGATGTGTTTATTTTGGAGGTGGGTGCAGAAAATGTTGTCCAAGTCATAATGGACAATGTTGCAAATTATGTTGCTGCTGGCAGGATGCTTATGGACAGGCATCCTACTTTATTTTGGACACCTTGTGCTGCACACTGTATTAATTTGATGTTGGAGGACATAGGGAAAATTCCCTTTGTCAAAGATATTGTTGAGTCATCCAAAAGCATTACAAAATTTATATATAACCATACATCTGTGCTTAGCTTGATGAGAATATTCACCAACAACAAAGAGTTAGTGTGCCCTGCCATTACACGGGTTGCCACTAGTTTCATATCTCTTCAATCTCTCTTGAATTCTATGTGGGATGTGAAGAGAATGTTTCTTTCAGAGGAGTTGCGTGTTTTGCCAATGAGCCGCAAACCAGAGGGAGAGGCCGTATGCAAACTAGTTTCATACCAGGAAGACTTCTAGGCGGGAGTGCAGGAGGTGTGCGCCGTTACTGAACCTTTGGTAAAGGTTCTTCGGTTAGTTGATGGTGAGAAGCCTGCAATGGGCTATTTGTATGAGGCCATGGACAGGGCCAAAAAAGCCACTTGGGCCTACTATGATGATAAAGGAGATGAGGGGTTTCAGAGACAACTCCTATGGGGAGTGATTGATGAGCGATGGAACAACACACTCTATCGTCCTATTCATGCTGCTAGGATTTTCCTGAACCGTGCATTTTTTTACGCATGTGGGTTTGTATTTGATGCTGAGATCATGGATGGATTCTTATCCTGTGTCCAGAAGATGGTGCGATCTTCAACAGAACGTACAAAGATCTCTAAATTAATTGAGACATATAGGATGGCAGGTGGCACATTTGGCTTTGACATGGCTGTGACTGATAGGACGATAAAAATTCCAGGTTTTTTTTAGTTTGTAACTTTGTTTCAAATTTCATTGTCTTTTCAAATTCCATTTTTTTCTTATGTTTATTTAAAATTTTATTTGTAATTTTGTTGTAGATGTATTGTGGAGAATGTGTGGTGCGAGGGTACCCCTTCTGCAAAAGCTTGCCATTCGAATCTTCAGCCAAACATGTAGCTCCTCAGGATGTGAGCGCAACTGGAGTGTATTTGAAAAAATACACAACAAGAAGCGCAACATGTTAACACTTAAAAATTTAAATATTGCAATTTCTTTGTAAGTTTTTTTGACGTTCATTAATATATAATATATATATATATAATATAATATATATTTTATATATTGTATTTATATATTCATTATTAATTATTAATTATTATTTCATGATCTTTGTATAGGTTGGAGCCCCAACGACTTAATGACATGATCTATGTCTACTACAATCTTCGATTGTGGGTGAGGCAACTTGAGAGGACACTTGATATGGAGGCCATCTCATTGGATGGGATTGACACCACTGTTGCATGGAGGGTTGAGGCCGAGAGGCCTCTCATGGAGTCTGCTGATGATTGGTTAGAGCAGGATGTAGTGGAGGGGGAGGAGGAGGAGGAGGAAGATTTGGAGCAACAAGAGGAGGAGGTGACACCGCCTGCCCGGGCTACCCCTGTCACTAGTAGAGGACGTGGGATACCTCCTATTGCTCCTACTTCTAGTTCTTTAGCTTCTAGAGCACAACAAACTCCACTGCCAACTCCACCAACACCAGCGTCTACATTTAGAGGGAAAGGGAAAGCTATAACATTTTCTCGCAAGAGGGGCAGAGGAAATCAATAGTATTAGTTATTTGGTTCATTTCATTGTATATGACATTATGACTCATGATATGAGATACATTATTATATTTTTGGTTGATATTTTGAGGCTGAGTTGGGACTCAGGAGTCAAGACTTACTATTTAGGACATGATTCACTGTTATGTGTGATTTTAGCAGTAGAAATGATGTTAAACATCTTATATATTAATTCTTTTATCATATTTATGTGCCAATGTATTTATTTTATGTTGTAGATGGTTTAGATATTAAAAAAACTGAAAAAAAATGAATATTTTTGTACTAATAGATTTTTTCCTGATTATTACCAATTTTTTCCTGATTATTACGATTTTTTCCGATTTTTTCCTCGTGTCGATATTATCCCGATAACGATTAGTGCAACATTGATTTTAATATTCGCTGAAGGGATTTCATAAAGAACTTATTGTGAAGAATAAGTAGGTGAAATAAATCAGTTGCTGCAGTAGAATTTCAGTTTAGAAATTTTCACAGCCTATATTTTGTGTCTCTTGTGTCTTTATGGTTTATGCATTGGTTGTTGTTTCATCAACATAAGTAAAAGAAGATCCTAATCTAAGAAGTAAAAAGCATTCACACGCAATTATCTATTAGAAGAGAAATCACTTAATCTCGATGCCCTAAATTTGTCAACATGGTATCGTAGCTAAGGTGACAAAGTCAAGGAAGGGCATCTTATTAAGGGACACGAAAGGATCAAATCTCAAGGAAGGCATCAAAGCAAATCTAAAATATCATCTTGAAGTCAATATCTACAAAGAAGTATAAAAAACCCTAGATCAAAGAAGAAGTCTACACTAGAAAGAAGTCTTGGAAACCTCAAGTCATCTCAAGATACCTCAAAGACCCTACTCAAGTTGAAGGACTTATACATCAAGTTCCTTTCTAGAGAAGCATGACCAAGAACGTTGTCATCAAGATTCTAAGGCGATCTCCCTCTCGTTGAAACAAAGTCCTTACGATTGAAGACATCATCAAGAAGTCATCATTGATCTTCATCAACAAAGACATCATCATCGAAGGATCCAAAGAGATCTACCTCTCGGTGGGATCAAGGATCATTCTGAAGAAAACTATCTTCATCAAGGAGAAGTTTTCCTATCCTCTATATCATCATCAACATTAAGGAAGTAGCAAGAAGAAGGAGTATCCTGTTAAGTAAGTATATTTATGTCCACATCTGAATCTGTTAAGATGTCTTTTTGCAAGGAAAGCAACAAATTGGTTGGGGCTTCAAACTATCTTGCTTGGAAGAAAAGGACATATCTGAATCTCATTGAAAATGAGGTGATGGAACATGTCAAAGGATCTATCACTAAAGGAAGATGCTCAAGGACTTTCAAAGTATATGAAAGGGGAAGTTAGGGTTCAAAGGATTCTCATAGAATCCATCAAGGATCCCCTCATGCCATATGTATCAAAACTCGAAACTTCAAAAGAAATCTATAACAAATTGGTAGAGTTGTATTCCGTAAGCACTATTGGAGAAGTCTTCTCATTAAGGCAAGAACTCTACAAGCTAAAGATGTCGAAAGAAGAAGGAATAGCCTCATACTTTATGAGGATATTTGAATTCAGGGATCAAATTCAAGATCTAGGAGAAGTCATGTTTGATAGAGAAATGACTACAGTTGTACTAAATGCACTACCAGAGGAGTGAGGTAAATGTACTTCAATTATTTACGGGTTGAAAGAAGCTACTCCATTCCAGGATCTATGGTCACTGTGCAAGATTGAAAAATCTAAGCTAAAGGCAAAATCCGATGTAGGATCAGGTGAGAAAAATCAAGCTTATGCTACAATGACAAGAAGAAAGGGAAAATTTGGAAAGTCTGGTTCTCAGAAAAAGAAAAGGAACATGGCTAAGATACAACACTATGGATGTCAAGAATATGGGCATTACAAAAGAGATTGTCCTAAGATCAATAAGGACAATAACAAAAAGGAAGAGAAGAACCCTGAAGTCGAAGAAGATGAAAAGAAGAGGTCAAAGAAAGAGGAAGTAAAAGATCTCTATTATGATTGAGATAGTCTTCCTATCTTAGCTTTTTTCAAATTATGTTTTCAAGTTTTCCTATTCTAAAGTATAACTATTAGGAGCATGATAGGATGCATCATGTTAAGAAATGGCATCATAAGAAGTATTAGAAGCAAGAGCTCGTGACATTATCATAGGGAAGCATGAATGATAACTCAAGTAGAATATAGCTCTTGGAAACCTCATTCGAAGCACTTAAGAAAAGTCATCTGGTACAAGGCTCATCATACATTTGTCAAAAGGAAACATTTGTTGGATGAGGATACTCAAGATCCTCTATTGGAATCTTCGTCGGAAGGTTCCCCAATCAAAAGGAAGCAAGGTTTTCATCAAGATTTCCAACTTGTGGAATTCTTGTGATGATGGTATGATGACAAAAAAAGGTGAAGCAGATCACGAAATTGAAGTTCCTTCAATCAAGGAAGCTATTGAAGGAAGTCTGGATGACCTAAAGGAGAATAAGGTATGTATGCTTGCGTTCGATATTGCGGAGTCATGTCATATGGTTGCAGGTAACATAGATAAATGCTTTATCTCAAGATTATGGATCTCGTCCTTTGAAAGGATGCAAAAAGGCATGGGTCACACATTGTCTAGATGAAATCAACATAATATGTCATATGGAATATGAGGTGGTTGACAGTGATTGGAGGAACTCCGATTAAAAGTTCCTGGGAAGAAAAATGTGTGAAGAAAGAAAGGAAGGAAGAGATCGTGGAATATGCAACCATGGAAAAAACAATCAACATCCGAGGACTGAGAAGATTTGACTAGGATATCTCCATGAAGGATGTGTAGACTCTTATGAAGTTTGAAAACGAAAGAGACCCTTGACATCATATATCTTGGGGAGATGTGTCAATGTGTATGCAGGATGCTGATGCAAACTAGGAGATGTATGATGAAAGATCATCACAAAGGTAGTTTCGATTTAAGTGTTCATTTCTTATTTTTAAACAAATATCTGGATGGGCTTATGCAGGGCTGCCAAGGGAAGAGCTATGAATGGCTTCCACCACTATTGACCATGTAGCAGGAAGGAAGTTCCTTCAAGAAACATGGCATGAAGAAGGCAACATGACATGAAGGAAGCCAGATAGGAACTAATGGATCACTTTTCGATGAAAGGTATAATGACATGATTGACTCATGGATGAAAGTGATGGATAGTCTGTGCCTTACGAAGGAGCTCTAAAATATGAAGGCTCCTGAATAAAGAAGAGATGTTCATGACATCATAAGGAGGGGTTCTTCAAGCAGCTGGTTGTCCCATCATCTCCACCTGAGGAGCTGTTGTAGGTCCCTAATTAAGAGGGAGCCTGGAAATACATTTCTTACTTGGTAGAAACATGGAAGCAAAATTCCTAAGCCAAGAGGGATTAAGTACATTCCTTTTGTAGGAATGAGTAAATTCCTTCATTGGAATAGGTATGCCCTCCCTAATTGGGAGGGAGAAATAAACACATCACTCTTGTCTTCACTTGGGAAGACAAAATGGAGGATTGGGTAAACATTTGGCATCCGATGCTCTTTGAGGATGAGTTAGGGCAGCCAAAATAAGAGTAGTCGTAGAGGACCGATATTCTTTGAGGTCTAGGAATCCAAGATAAGAATAGTCTTGGTGGAACACACCTTGAGAACCCGGGTGGGGTATGTTCCAAGAGAGAGACAATGATGAGGGTGTCTGTACATCATTGGTCTCGCCAGCATTGAGCTCAGATCTTGTGGAGAGATAGAGTTGTTAGTCAAGGCCGTGCTATGTGACAATGCTGGTCGATATGATGCTAAACAAATGACTTCCTAGAGTTTCTCCCAAACCCTAACTTTTATTTGCAAGAACAAAAGGCTTCCTAAGGTTTCCTTCAAACCCTAACATTCTTTTAGGTCTCTGTCATCTTCATCTCTTTCACTCTACTTGATCTTGAACTCCAACATAGGTGTCTTCACAGGGGAGTGATCTCAATGACTTCATTCCAACTATGATACCATGTTAATTTTTAGGGCTCGATTGTTCTTGGCTGTAGATAATTGCACTTTTAAACATTTTCACATTACGTTCACCCAATAACATCATATCAGCATTAGCAATTATATAGAGAGAACAATAACGTCAACAAAGCAGTGGAACAATAAGGAACAACAGAAAAAAATCATACACAATAGATACACTAGGATTTAGGTCAAAGACTAGGGAAATACCCCACAAGGGGGAAAACCTAACTAGATTCTTATTCTATTAGATATTCATCAAATGTTCAACTGAGATACAATGTACAAATATCATGAGACAAGAATCTTTCATCATCAATCACATGAACAAACATGTATATTGTAGAGGCAGGCACACGCCGCTTGTTGAAGAAAGTGTAACTAGGTTCGATCTTCATAATGACATGATCTTTGTAAATGATGAAATAAAAGAAATAAAATTATTTTTTTATGCCTTGCTTCATGGGTTTCATGAGCAAGAGGTTTATTTGTTAGTGGCTCCCATTGAGAACCTTATGATTTATTCAAATAGTCAATTTCATATGAAGAAGCTCTTCTTGGGCCTATGTTTAATGGATTCAAGTTTATAGAAATATGTCGAATCCCTCCAAAGACAAGCACAATCCCTCTTGAAGAAGCCGACCTCCAAAACGATTAAAAAAGCAGTGATGTCGGCTCAAATAAGGACACAACAATTCACTATCTCATGTAGACTTATTATGGAGACTAACCACTTTAAATAGGCATGTAAGATTTTGCATTACAGATAGAATAAGAACTCAGATCCTCTACAATTTCGAATGAGTACAGGGGTACAGTATTTCGGATGGGTACAGACCAGCGTCTTGTAGTTTTTAGATGGGTACAGTGGAGTACACAATCTCAGATATCTTTGCAACTTCGGGATGATTACAGTGAGTAATTACAATCACAAAGAATTCAGACAAGCATCTTTGTGTCTCGGCCTCCTCACTGTCTTGATGATCACGGTCTCGGTATGCTAAATGCAGTCACAATTTAGGCATCGTTGTGAGGAGAAAGATCTCTGTAATACACTCTCGACATACTCTCTAGACACAGTCACAGTCAAGGCATCGTTGTGATGAGAAGGATCTCCATCATCCAACAGTGACACTGTCTCGACATGATGCATTCTGGACGATGGTAATCATGATCTCAGTCATGATCTTAATGAAGACATAGTTTCAAGGTCATAAGCTTGATAAAGATCTTGGTGCAAGTCTCATATGTATATATACATATCTTAGTATAAAGACCTCATTGTTATAGTGAAGGAGCAACAATGGTCTCTGTGAAGGAGCAACAATGATCTTGATGAAGGTGCAGCAGAATGGCAACAGTAATTATCTCGGTGATGGCCTCAACGTTGCAACAACAATGATCTCAGTAGTGCAGTAGTGATGGCCTCAGTATTGCAACAATGATGAAGATCTTAACAACGACAAAGAAGAGGATTAGTATCTTGGTCTTGGAGTGGCCTAATAGGTCAAGGCTCGTGGTCTTGGTATTCGTCAATTGGAATCTCTATAAGATGAATTTTGTGCGGGTTTTACTCTTAAAGAGTGAGTAGTTTTGGCCCTAGCAGAAGCCAACATTTTGTGTTCTTGTCTCTTTGCTTTGGTAACTATTTGATGAACTAAGAAGACACACTCTGATAATAACAAGCAAAGATTGTGCTTATAAGAAAAGGTTAAAAATACCTCACAAATAGTTATCATGGCGAGAAGAATCTTTTTAACTTAATTTTCCCTAGATTCTTCAACATGGTATTAGAGCTAAGGTGCTGAAGTCAAAGGAAGGGCAAAAAAGAGACATTCAAGGATCAAGTTTCAAGAAGGGCATCAAAGCAAGTTGAAGAATATCAAGATCTACATTGAAGAGTCAAACCCTAATTTTGATCAAACCCTAGATCGAAGACGCTGTCTACAACAGTAAGAGCTTTTGTCTTCGTGGTCATCATCAAAAGGCCACCAAGAACCTCATCAAGAAGTCTACAATGCATGGTAGCTCGAAGGACCTCAAAAAAGAAGATCACATCATCTTGGAAAAAATTGAAACCTTAGAAGCAACCCTGATCTACACTATAAGAAAAGGTAGTGTCATCTTCTCAAGCAAGGATCATCTCCTTACCGTAGAGAAGATCATCTGGAGAAGCAACAAATCATCCTCATCATAAGGAGCAACCTTTTCTATTGAAGAAGGGCTTTTTCATCTGAAAGAAGATCATCCAAGAGGTAAAACAGTGCGAAACACGCATATGGATTTCCAAATGAATTCATTGATTGATTGAGCAACAATACTCAATAATAATACAAAGATATTTACAAAGATAGAAACATCAAGTTTCTATGTAAAGAATTAGTTTCATCTAAGAAACTGCTAAAAGAATAAAATTAGCAACAGCTAAAAGAATGAGCATTAAACTAAAATAGTATTATTCTAATAGGCAATTTATCATTATGATGGTGAGTTAGTTTTATGGTTACATGTTTATGCTTTATTTGTTGTTATCACTTAATATTTCCCACTACGAATATTAGAAAGTGTTGAAAGACATGGGGCATGGTTAATTGCTAAATGATTCTCTCAGAATGGAGGAATAGACTACAAAGAAACCTTTGCGCCTGTCACCAAAATGAATTCCATCAACCTTCTTCTAGCCCTTGATGCCTCACATGGAATAGGAGGTCCATCAAATGGATATTAAATCCACCTTGTTTCATGGGGATCTACAAGAAGAAATTTGTATGGAACAACCTTATGGCTATGCTTAGAGTGACTACAACCATGTTTGTCACTTTAAGAAATCTTTTTGTGGTCTTGAATAAGCTCTTTGAGCTTGGTACACAAAAACGGATGGCTTTCTTCATGACATCAACTTATCTACATGTCATTCTAACCCCAATGCCTACACCAAGACAGTAGGAAGCCATCATAATCCATGTTCCTTATGTTGGTGACCCTACCTTCACTACTAGTGACATTAAACTTTTAACCCATGTGAAATCAAGCTTTAAGAAGTTTGAAATGATAGACTTGGGATATTTGCATTATTTCCTTGGCCTCCAAGTATTGCAAACCAAGGAAGAAATTGCTTTTTCCCAAACTTAGTATGCATGTGAAATTCTTCGCCACTTTCACATGCAAAATTTTAAATTGTTAAACTTGTTAAACTTCTAAATCCAGGCTTGTTTCAGTATTCCTAGCATTGTTGCAAACATCACAATAAAATCATGATTTTATCGCCTGTTGTCACCTAAAATGTACCCCTCAATGTGGGCAAAATCCCAATCCCACCAGGTGTAATTTTAGAGACACAACCCTCAGAGTAGGGGTTGTCACTCTGATCCCTACTCATTGTTCAATATCTCTCCTAAACAAGCTAAGGGGGACAGTCCCTAAAGATGGATGGAAAAGGGAAACTTGTTGGAACAACAAGTTCTAAGAGATTAAGGGAAAGACAACTACCTCTCTATGCAACATGAATTATAATTAATTAGCAAGTGTGATTATTGATCAGCAATGTGTATGTATTAAATGATAGATGCAATGTGCATGTTTTAAATGATAGATACAATTTAAGATCAATATGGCAACAATAAGATTTAGCAAATTTGAGACCAGTGCCTTATAACAATGCTCAATAAAGATTATATCACTTGCACAATGGAAAAGACTTCAAGTTAGAAGATAAGTAGAAGATAAGTACTTAGAAGATTGCAAGGATTCTTCGCAGTAAAAAACCATGCCTAAAATATTTGAGGGTGGAAAAATTATTAATCCCCTCTAAAGTCAATCAATTAATTTTTCTGGCTAAATTAAATAAAAATCCTAAGCTAGAAAATTAATTAATTTTGAGCCAAAATTAATTATAGAAAAATTAATCTCTCCAAGTGGAAAATAACCAAAAAATTCGTAGGTCAAAATGAAGTCAAATTCTGGAGGTCCTCCACTTGGGGAAAAATGGATATTTTAAGAAAATTTGAGGCCTTGGACCTTGGTATCTCAGATTTACCAGATGCTTTCTTATCTTTTTCTAATTCCTCGGCTATAGCTTGAGTAGTATCTAAATTAGTTGGTTTAGCACGTCCTATCTCATAAGAGGTGCCAACAACAAATGCTTCAAGATACTGCTCTAATAAGCATTTGTCAGGAGGCTTGTAGTCTTGAATCATTTCTTTGGCAATGCCATTGAACCTTTGATTGAATTCTTCCACTGTTTCATTTTAATTCTTGTTAATATTGTTGATAGCTTTAAATAAATATGTTCCTTGACTCTTGTCCACATACTTGTCTATAAATGCGTTGATGTTAGCTTGCAAAGAATTGAAAGAGTTATTAGGCTTATCCAAGAACCATTGCAATGCATCATCTTCAAATGAAAGAACAAAGAGCTTCTATCTTAACATCTTCATGATTATATGTGGTTGTGTGAGCATGTGAATATTTTGAGATGAGTGTCTGCATTGATTGCATTGTTCCCCTAAAATATAGGAATCTTATCCAAACCAGAATATGGAAGAGCATGAGGATATCCCTGAATATTGGCGAAGTTGCAAGATCTGTAAAATTCCATGATGTCTTGACTGACGAGACCAGGGAAAAGCAAGTGGACATCAGGGAGGGCTTCTTGTCCGAGAAAGATTAAATGCTTAATAGAACGTAAATTGTTTAACCGAGCACTAATAGCCTTTCTAAGATCAAGAGCGAGCTTAACCAAGCTACTAGGTTTTCTTTTAGTATAAGCTCTTGTGAATGGATAAATCAGTGGAGTTTGCCACCCAAACAAGAAACTAACCTAAACATCCAGGTGCTGCTAAAGGTGCAGATAGAAAAGTGGTGGTGAACAAGGTGATGAGAAGATTTGTGAGATGTCAAAGCGTCGGGAAATATGTTGTTTGACAGGTTAATGAAAAGATGAAGAATGAGGATAATGATATGATGAGAAGATGTCGAAAGTGTCTTTGAAGCGAGAAAACAGGATAAACTTATCCCTGGCAATGGCACCAGAAAATAGTGTCACCCAAATTGTACAAGCAAGATGCGACAACACTCAGGACAGAACTGTCACTTTTATCCCCACCCTCCCTGTTCTAGTCGTCTCCCTATAGCAGGCTATGGGGGATAGTCCCTATGAAATGTGAGGATGAAAGACCTATCGACAATCGACAAGTCCGAGAGACACAACTAAATGTCCTAGCAACTTGGTTAATTATGATTAGCAAGTTTGATTATTAACACAATTAAATTTAATCTTTAGAGAGACTAGTGCCTTAATGGAGTCAAAATACTTGCTTAACATGAATTAAATACCAAGCCACTGGTTGAACAGTTGCTACATAAAATGCTCACTATCCTATATGAAATTCAATTCGTAAGACCAAGTGAAATGCAAGATTTTGGTTTATTTTAAATTAAATGCATATCTAAATGAATCCGTCCTCTCAACCATTTTGAAGCTAATCTCTAGTGTAGCTTGTGAGAGAAAGACCCAAGGGAAGATATCAAAGGCCATATTAACGATACCTCTCGTAGAGTTCTAACCACCCAATGCCTCCAACACTGCAATGATTGTAGCTCTGACGACTGCAAGGTCACCATGTTAACCACAAAAGAGGGTTTAGGCTTTGCAAGTTGGGTGAGAAAGGTGGCCCTATCTTTCTATCAACCAAGTTTATGCTTGGAGGTAAGTTAATTAATGCAAGACTAGTCCTAAAATGCAAGTGCAAAAAGATAATTATCTTAAATTGAGATTGTCGGCTTAAGTACTTAGAAACAAATTACAATGATATTCAATTTAGAACAATGAAGTACTTAACAATGTATAATGACAATTTTCACCAAAAGAAAGTGTTCAATAAGACAAATAAATGTGTCAGAAAATTTTATCAAGATCACAATGGACAATTGCTCATAAAAATGAAAATAAACCCAACAAGACTAATTAGATGATGATGATCTTTAAACACAATTAGCGACTTCTTGAGATCAACATTAGAATGCCAATGTGCCAATTAGATGCAAGAGAGAGAAATTGAATTCCTTATGAACACAATTAGCAATTATTCAAATTACCTCAACATTACTCTTATCACGATTATGATTACCAATTAAGTTCTTTTAAGAGTGACTTGATTTGCAAGATTATAAACTTTAGATGTGAAGCTCACTTGCAACAAGTTAGTAAATCCACAAGAAACAATGTAACAAATTATCCAATTATCCACTTCTTTAGCAATGTGATAGTAGTAACAAGTAAGAAGTTTCTTCAAAGACCAATGTCACTACAATGCTAGCTATCAATAAGACAAGGAGAGCATTCATAAACCATATTATTTCTGTAGAGCAATAAGCCAATCTTATCCAACAATCACCAATTCAATTAGCCTTTTAGAGCACTTATGTCCAATGTAAATGCAAACAATGGTATGCTTATATATGCAAGAGATGCAAAGATGCAATGAAATGCAAGATGGGGCAGCCAAGAGACAAATGATGGCAGCAGTAAGGAAACACTCAATCACACGAGAAAACACTTATTTAAGCTGCACAAGGATGCAAGGAACGAATGCCAAGTGAAAAGAGATGACTGTCAACAACTTTTCACACCACTGTTATGTTTATATCAGACCTCATGATGACAGTCCTCAAAATTTATATGACAACCCTAAAAAAATGTCAAATAATGCAAGCCCAACCAATGCCAAATATTTACCAATGATAAAATATGACTGCAAGCTACTTATTATGCCACTATTACGTGTTTTTATCACTATTGTAGGTGATTTTAGATGCTTGTAGAAAACCTATCAGATCATAAAATTTACCCAACAATCCTCCAAATTTTACTTATATGCAATTAATTCAACCACAAGATTAACATTTTATGCCTTAGGTGATTAATTAATGAGATTAGGTCTATTTTAGATGTGTTGATGCCCTGAATACACTGTTGTCATAAAATGCTTCAGAATTCAAATGAAACAGTGATGAGGCAAAGAGGGCTAAAGGGAAAACCACTAGGCATAATGGCCTTGTTGGTGACTAGAGAGGCTTCCAATGAACTTGTCCACCTGCAACCACAATGTTAACTCCAGAATTGTTGCAAGACAAGATGTTAGAGACCAAAAACTAATTCAAACCAACTCATTGACTGAAGAAAGGTTTGGATGTGGGCTAGAAGGATAGGCTAGGGCTACGATAGGGGAAGAAAGGCCTAAGAGGCCACGACTAGGGAGAAGAAGGCATAAAAGGCCTGCGGAAAAGGGAATGAGGCCAAAAAAACGGGGGTTGAGAGCGTTTGAAGGCAAAATGAGGCCATAGGGTTAGAGGCCCTTATGGGCCTGCAGCTAGGGGAAAAGGCCCCAAAAGGGGTTGCCTTCCAAGGGAAATGCCCCTCTAGGGTTGCGAAGAAGAAAAACAAGGGCAGCGGCTAGCCCAGATGAGGAGAAAGAGCCACGACTAGACTAGGAGAGGTCACGGCTAGGCCTGGAGGCCTAAACAAAAGTTTGAAACCCCTGAAACCGCAAAAATTAGCCACAAAACGCCAAAATTTCACCTTGAATGGCCAACATCCTCCTTTGGCTGAGCGCTGACCTTGGAGGGGGTCTCAGAGTTTGATCTTGCCTTCCTATGCCTAGATCTGCCTCAAAACACTAGCAAAAATGCTCAAGAAAATTGGACGTCACACTTAGAGGAGTGAAACCCTTCAAACCCTAGCTTTAGGGCTATTCTCTTCAAAAAAAATTGGCGTCCTTTGATGGATTGAGAAAATCACATGCAAAATGAATGAAAGAATTCCCAAAATTCTAATATACACAGAAAATTTTAAAAAACCCCAAGTGCTACAAAATAAAACAAGGGTTAGAATAATTTACAAATATTTACAATATTTACAAATTAAAATTATTAGCTCTCAATAGCAAATTAATTCTTTGTAGCCCAAGATCAAATAAATGTCTTGAGATTTTTTTAAATAAATCTTATGGATGAATGATTTTAAAAGATAGACCAGCCAAAACCCTTTTGCAAAATAATTCGTTACAAGGAAAGCTTAGAGCCCAAACAAGGTCAGCACTTCTCCACAGCCTGTGAACTTGGACTCTAAGGGAACCCTTATGCAAAATATTTCGTTACAAGGAAAGCTTAGAGCCCAAACAAGGTCAGCACTTCTCCACAGCCTGTGAACTTGGACTCTAAGGGATAGCGTACCTATAAATCTTTATTTAATCTCAAGATAAATTGTTAGATCATATAGTGAATCAGATCACCTAAGATAACTCGTACTAATAGAATGTTTTTATCACCAACAAATGAAATAACAGTTAAATATGCAGCACAATATACGATAAAGACATGACTAGCACACAATATAGATTAGCATATAGAAGAACACCATGAACTGAACCCAAAACTCTTTCTATTATCAAGAAAATGTTTCCAACAGAGTAGTAGCTTATTTCATGTGTTACAAAACTACCTCATCCAAATATGGTAAATAGAAGCTAAATCGCTTCCTTACATAGAGAAAACCCCTCCAAGTGGAAAATAATGACTAGTTGGCTTGATCCTCATTAAAATAATCTCGATCGTCGAAAATAACTTGATCATCTTTTAATCTCCACCATATAATTTTTATTTTCGAGGAAAAAATCGAATTTCTCTTAAAAACCATTTTTATTAATCTCAAAATTAATATTTTGGATTAGTTTCGTCAAAAAACTGACTTTGACTTAACCATCAAGGTCTAAGGGCTCGAATTTTCTTAAAATGTCCATTTTTCACTTCGTGAAGGCCTCCAAATTTTGACTTCTTATAGACCCACGAATTTTTTGACCATCGAAATAACTTGATCATCTTTTAATCTCCACCATAGAATTTTTATTTTTGAGGAAAACTCAAATTTCTCTTAAAAACCATTTTTATTATCCAAAAAATAATATTTTAGAATAATTTCCTTAAAAAACTGACTTTGACTTAACCACCAAGGTCTAAGGGCTCAAATTTTCTTAAAATATCCATTTTTTCACTTCGTGGAGACCTCCAAATTTTGACTTCTTATTGACCCATGAATTTTTTGATTATTTTCCACTTCAAGAGAAATTAATTTTTCTATAATTATTTTCGACTCAAAATTAATTAATTTTTTGGCTTAGTGTTTTTATTTAATTTAGCGAGAAAAATTAATTAATTGACTCTAGAGAGGATTAATAAATTTTCCACCCTCGAATATTTTAGCCATGGTTTCTGATTACAAGGGACCATGCACTAAAATATTTTGTACATCAAAATAATTACAATATCAATCCTTACAAAGGGAAATACACATTTAAACATTGACCCTCAAAATATTACTCAATTTTGCGACACAATATGATCTAGTATGAAACCAAGTGTGCTGATAATAAAATAATTTAGCCATGGTGTTCTGATTACGAGAGACCATACGCTAAAATTATTCCTAAACACACTTTTACATTAGACTGGATAAACACTAGGTCTTACCTAAGACCTCATCAACGAATTCCACCCTAGCTTTGGGGTTTAAGATGAAAGAAAAGCAATATGATCTAGTATGAAACCAAGTGTGCTTATGATAAAATAATTTAGCCATGGTGTTCTGATTACAAGAGACCATACACTAAAATTATTCCTAAACACACTTTTACATCAGACTCGATAAACATTAGGTCTTACCTAACACTTCGTCAACGAATTCCATGCTAGCTTTGGGGTTTAAGATGGAAGAAAAGTGTTGTCAATTAGGCGTGTTTATAAACACACATAATTCGAGCAAGTTAAAAAACTTCCTAGGATGAAATGCTTTGCCAAAATCAGAAGCTTACTTAGGTGTTGTTACATAATTAAATGGTCATACTAGCATCATTTACAATAAACTTTGCGGAAATTGGGTTTACAATGATGAATGATGGCAACTGATGACTTTGATCTTCAAAATAAATTCTCCACTTTCTTTGTACTCTTCTTTCTCGGACTATTGACAAAGTGTGGTCAATAGAGACCTCAAATCAATAGAAAATATGGACTCAACCAAAGTGAACAAGGAAGTTGTGAAGACTCAAATGGCAAGGAGTGAAGTGGCTACAAGTAACCTTGAGAGTGGTTCTTCTTCACCCCATAGTTGCCTCCTCATTTTTTGTTCCTAGAACCACACACGTTGCACAACCATCTATCAAGTCAACTCTTAAAAAAAGGAAAAGGAAGAAGTTGACAAGCTAGTAAGTGTTTTCTATGGAGTGACACTCCCTTCAACATTGCCAGGAACAATCCATTTTAGCAGCCCATGTTTGATGCTATTGTTATTGTTCGCCTGGGGTACAAAGTCCCTTCTTATGATGACTTGGGAGGGTCCATTCTTCAAAATGAAAAGGTTGATTGCACTATGAGATTGGAGCAAGTCAGGGCATCATGGGCACACACAGGATGCACTGTGATGTCAGATGGTTGGACTGATAAAAAGGGTAGAACCCTTGTTAACTTCTTTGTTAATTGTCCCAATGTGACAATGTTTATGAAATTTGTTGATGCATTTTCACATACCAAAGATGCACGATTATTATGTGATTTGTTGGACGTGTTCATTCAATAGGTAGTCCACAATATGTTGTCCAGGTCATAATGGGCAATGTTGCAAATTATGTTGTTGCTAGCAAGATGCTTATGGAGAGGCATCCTAACTTATTTTGGATACCTTGTGTTGCACACAACATTGACTTGATGTTGGAAGACATTGGAAAAAATTCTTTTAATAGGGATATTGTTGAATCATCAAAAAACATTACAAAATTTATATATAATCATGCATTTGTGCTTCATTTAATGAGAACATTCACCAATAACAAGGAGTTGGTGCAACTTGCTATTACACAGTTTACCACTAGCTTCATATCTCTTCAATTTCTCTTGAATTCTATGTGGGATGTGAAGAGAACGTTTCTTTCAAAGTGGCATGTCGCAAACCAGAGGGAGAGGCCATATGCAAGCTAGTCTCATCCCAGGAAAGCCTTTGGGCAGGAATGAAGGAGGTGCTTTCCATTATTGAACCTTTGGTAAAGGTTCTTCAATTAGTTGATGGAGACAGGCCCACAAGGACTACTTGCATGAGGCCATTGATAGGGCCAAAGAATCCATATGCAACTATCATGTTGATAAGGGGGATGAGGGGTTTGAGAAACAACAACTGATATGGAGAGTCATTGATGAGCAATGGAACAATACACTCCATCATCCCATTCATTTTGAATGGATCTATCTGAACCCTACATTTTCCTACTCCTTTTGTTTCACATTTGATGCTAAGGTCATGGATGGATTCTTTACTTGTGTTCAGAAGATGGCGACACCTCCTCCAGAATGTGCAAAAATTTCCAAAGAAATGGAGATATATAGCATGGCAGTTGCCACATTCAGCTTTGACATGGCTATCCAAGATAGGACAAACAAAATGCCAGGTAAGCTTTAGTTTGTTTCAAGTTTCATTGTCTCTTCATACTTTGCTTCAACTTTCAAATTTTGATATTTTTCTTATGTTTCTCTTATTTGTTGTAGATGCGTGGTGGAGAAACTATGGTGGCAAAGTAGCTAATCTCCAAAAGCTTGCGATTTGAGTGCTCAACTAAACATGTAGCTTTTTTGGATGCGAGCGCAACTGGAGTGTATTTGAAAAAATACATACCAAGAAGCGCAACGAGTTAAAAATTTTCAAATTAATTTTTTGAATTCATTATATAATAAAAATTATAATTTTATAATTTATGACCCTCATATAGGTTGGAGTCCTAACACCTTAATGACATGCTCTACATCTACTACAATCTACGATTGTGTGTGAGGAAAATTCAGAAGACACCTGATGTGGAGGCCATCTCATGGGATAGGATTGACACCACTATTGCATGGAGGGTTGAGACCAAGAAGCCTCTCATTGAATTAGCCCCTAATTGGTTAGAGGTGGCAGCAGTGGAGGAGGCAGTGATTGTAGGGGAGGAGGAGGTGACACCACCTACCATAGTCACCAGTAGAGGGCGTAGTCTACCTCCTCCAACTCATAGTTCTTCAACTTCTAGAGGACATCAAAGTCCATTGCCAGCCCAAGGACCTTCTTCATCTACAGGGAAAGTTGTTCCATTTTCTCGCAAGAGGGGTAGACGAAATCGTTAGTTACTTAGTGGTTCATTTCATTGTATATGACTCATGATATGAGATGCATTATTATAGTTTTTGTTGATATTCTGACACTGAGCCAAGAATCAAGATTCAGGACATGATTCACTGTTATATGTGATGTAGCACTAGACATATTACACATCTTATATATAAGTTTTCTTTTCATATTTATGTGTCATTGCATTTATTTTATGTTGTTGATGCTTTAGATAATAATAAAAAATGAAGGTTTTTGTATTTTTTTATTTTGCCGATTTTTTGCCGATTGTTAGGATTTTTCCCTTTTTTCGGACCCTGGCTGATTTAATCCCAATCGCGATATTTGCAACATTGGTTCCTAGTAAATTTATAGCCCAGAAATTTAAATATGCACTTACTGAATAAAAAGTTAAAAACACAATGAAATTTTAACTCACATTTTACTATGGAACCAAACACGGAAGAGAATGTCCAAAAGTTGCCTCTAGAATATTAACTTTATTTGTTATAAAGTTAGTCACTTTTTGCATTATAATAAACAAAGTGCCCTAAGTTGTGATAACAGGAGATTACCACAACTGTATATCTTATTGGTTTAGGATTTAATCTGAGCCATTTGATCTACATTTGGGTTAAATTCACAATGATGAGACAACAAGGAGATTCTAGGGTAGAGAAAAAGACATCATTATTCAATTTATTTTTAAAGTGAGAGAGAGGAGAAGAGTTGAAGAAAGAGAGAAAGTGCAGCAAGATGGCACATTTACCAAGGGCATTTGGTGGTGCAAATTAGGAAAAGTTCCAGCATTTATTGCAGGCTGTATAGCTGTTAATATGCACAGAAATCGAGGCACTTCTTGCACAGATGTCAAGGCACAGAACCATACAGCTAGTACACAAAATCAGGCACACAAATCAAGGCATTATTGTTGTTGTTTCAGCATACAGGCCATACAGGAAATCAAACACAGATTTCAATGATTTTGGCACAGTTTTTGAGGTGGTGTTTGGGCAGGTTTTTGAGACAAGTACAAATTATTTAATGTTGGAAATGACTGTTGTAAACTCGGCTTTTTCTATGATTTCATAATAAAGATTTACTCTCTCTACTGGTTTTTCCTTGGGGGTTTTTCCAGGGCATGTAAAAATTTCTGTTTTCCCACCCCGGTTTTCAGTTTCTCCTTATTTCTCCCATGTAGTTAAATGCCCTTTCCCATAACCATACATTCAACAAGCTGAAAAAATAAATTTGCTGAAAACACAAATTCTGGAAATTTTACAGAATGCTGGAAATTGCAGAAATAAAATCAGCAGTAATAAACAGCTATTAAAACACATTAAAACACTGATATTTTTGGTCAATGTGACCCTGGAAAAACCCCCTACAACTCTTGGGGAAAACCAGTTTGAGAGCTCTTCTTTATTTCTTAAAAATGTCTTTTTACAGCAAGAAAATTTCAGCAAAAAAT
>APFE030555582.1:55496-70151 GCA_000404065.3 Pinus taeda | reverse complement strand
CCTGTCATCATGAGTTTCTGGCTTTTGGAATCCAATTTAGAGCGCTTAGCAGCTGGAATCCAAACATATGCAATTGAGCCAAAAACTTTGAGGTCACTGATCTTCGGCTTACGGCCAGACCAAACCTCTTCGGGAGTCTTCCCTTTAACAGCCTGAGTGGGTGATCGGTTAAGAAGATAAACAACAGTAAAGACTGCTTCAGCCCAGAATTTGTTTGGAATGTTCTTGTGTTGTAACATGGAGCGAGCCATTTCAACAACCGTGCGGTTGCGACGTTCAACAACACTGTTCTGCTGAGGAGTGTAAGGTGTAGTGAACTGGCGTTTTATGCCATGAGTATCACAGAAGTTGGAAAAAGCAGAAGAACAAAATTCCCCCCGTTATCTGTCCTAAGAGTCATGATATTACAGCCAGACTCTTTTTCAACTAAGGTTTTAAACTTCTGAAAGATACTAAATGCATCAGATTTATATTTGAGAAAATATACCCACATCTTTCTACTGAAATCATCGACAATAAGCAAAAAATATTTGCAAGCAGTGATAGAAGATGTATTCATAGGACCACAAATATCAACATGAATTAACTGAAGTACCTTAGATGCGCGCCAAGATTCTCCATTCGTGAATGAAGACCGATGTTGTTTGCCGGATTGACAAGCGCTGCATACGTCCAACTGCTGAGTCTGAAAGTCAGGTAATCCTGACACAAGTCCGTCCCGAGAAAGCTGAGAGAGATACTGCATGTTGAGGTGCCCATATCGATGATGCCATAGAGTGCCGATGGGAGAAACGCGAGCTGCTAGAGCCACTTCTGGAAAATCACCAATGTCAAGAAGCCTGTATAAACCATGATCTTCTAGACCAACAACGACTGTAAGACTAGTCTCCCTGTCGATAATAGAGCATTTGTGCGCACTGAATACTACATCAAGTTGAGGAGAGTTCCTCATAATCTGACTGACAGACAGCAGATTAATTTCCATCCCAGGAACATAGTACATATTCAGGAAGATGAGTGTGCGCCCACCAGACTGGATTTGAACGGTACCTCTGCCATCCACTGTGTATTTCTCACCTTTGCCAAATACCACGGAATCACTGAAAGATGAGAAGTCAATAAACCAGTCATGCCTGTGAGAGAAATGGCGTGATGCACCAGAGTCAATGTACCAGGCAGATGATGGAATATTATTTGAAGACCTTTTAGCCATAAAGGCGTAAAAGGCAGAATCTGTTTGCTCGGAATGTTCTGCAACATTCGCTGTCTGATGAAGCCCTCCCTATTTCTTCTGTTTAGAAGCAATTCTCTGTCGGCAATCTTTCTTCATGTGGCCGAAGACAGTAATTACACTGCACATTTTTCTTCCTAGCAGGATCAAAATACCTAGAAGAACCTTTCTGCTGAAAGGACTGAGAGGACTGAAATTTGGAAATAAAAGCATTTTCTGAGGAGGCTGATGCTGCACCACTACCAAACTGTTGTTTCCAACGATCCTGCTGCATGAGTTTAGTGCATAACTCCAGAAACTTCAGATCAACATTAGTTGCAGTAATGTTGAGTGTTTCTATGAAGTGCTCATAAGATTGTGGTAGACTTTTCAGAGTTATAACTACCATATCTTCTTCCTCCATGGTGCGACCAATGGCTTCGAGCTGATCTCGAATGTCTTTAATCTTGTTGAGATGTTCCTGTAAAGACATATGTTCATCCATCATGATGGAGAACAACTGATTTTTGAGAAAGAAGGCTCTGCTCTTGTCAGATGTCTCGTGCAGTTCTTTCAATTGTTGCCAGATCTCGGCAGATGTCTTGCCAGAAGGAATCTGTGGTAACTGATCATCAGCCACAGAGAGCTTAAGAAGCATAACAGCCTCTCGATTTCTATCATCAAACTTATCTTGATCGGTACCAGCTGTACCGGGACGAGTTTCTTTGCCCAAAATAAGCTGATCAAGACGCCTGTATTCAAAGATGGTCAACATTCTTTGTTTCTAGATGTTGTAATTGCTGCCATTAAAGCGTTGATTTCCTTCTAACATCAGATTGGTGAGGGAGGCCATCTGTATGTTTCTGGAAGATTGATAGAATTTTGTTCAGTGAAGTGGTGTATTACGACCCTCCTTTGCTAACAAACTCAGCCTTTTAACAGAAAATTTAGCTCCTTAATCCTCAAAATTCAGGTAACATCATACAAAATCCACCGCTTCTTTATGAATAGAACTCGGCTCTGAATAGGCGGCTTTCACGTCTTTGTAATGGGCCCACGTTTTCAGCTTCAGCTATTGGATCAATTTAATCCGCTGTCAACCATATACTCGTTTCGATCCTGAGATGGACGAACTAAAGGTTATTGCTGTTATGTTAATAACGTGTGTCCTGCACGCAGCCGTGGCTAAAAAAAATTTCTGGAGCAGAAGACCAGTCACCTCCAGTTCTATTTCCACGACACTTGTTTCCGGAAAAAAAATGTGACGGCTGCGCAGGTAACCTTCGCTAAGATGACGCAGCCTCCGCTACGATGACGCGTCACCTCCAGTTCTATTTCCACGATACTTGTTTCCGGTAAAAAATGTGACGGATGTGCAGGTAACCTCCGCTAAGATGACGCAGCCTCCGCTACGATGACGCCTTCTTCTCCGACTTTGTTCGGCGGTGTGACGGTTATCGACAACTGGTTAACGAAGGGGCCAGAGACAACCTTGCTGCGAAGTGGAAAAATATGGCACCGCTGTATCACACTTTTCTAATGCGGATTATCAGAACAATCCAGCAGTCAACGAAGATGCGGCGGAAATCAAGCATGCGTCCTGAAAACAAAAGAAGATACCGAGATCGATCCCCGCAGTTTTTCAAATCGGAGAACTTCTGAAACGTATCAGTCGGGTGTTGATTTATTGTATCACGTCATTTGTTTTCTGAGCCATGAGAACTGTTGATCACCTGGAAAAAAACCCCTGTCGCTGTGCGTAAAGTTGTTGCCTGTGCCACCCGTTGCCACCCGTTGTCACCTGATGCACGCAAAAAAACAAATACAAGAATTGCGTATTACATATATAGGAATTGGAGCCTGTTAGAGCCGCCGTCAAATTACCAAGTGCGTGCTATGAGATCGAGCAACGAAAAAAAATTCCCAGTGCTACATAAATTGAATCCGCGAGAATTTTTTTTTTAAACCAGTTGAAAAGTTATTTCGGAGAATCCACTTCTGTATCGAGATAGACGACTGTAAGCTTTTATCACAGTGAGCAGAGCCGACGCTAAGACTCAGTGAAGGCTATCTGGCTTACAGAGGGCTCGACCTTAGAAAGGAATGACAGAAATAACTTAAGAGATTAGGATGCAGAGAGAATAACTTCTCAAGAAATCCCTTTTTCTGGCTCTGATACCATAAAACAGTGCGAAACACGCATATGGATTTCCAAATGAATTCATTGATTGATTGAGCAACAATACTCAATAATAATACAGAGATATTTACAAAGATAGAAACATCAAGTTTCTATGTAAAGAATTAGTTTCATCTAAGAAACTGCTAAAAGAATAAAATTAGCAACAGCTAAAAGAATGAGCATTAAACTAAAATAGTATTATTCTAATAAGAGGAAGCTCTAATGCATCTTCTTCAACAATCATCAAAGTGATTAAGTGGAAGAGTTTATCTTCACTTGTCAAGTAAGTATCTTTCATTTTATAATCAAGTTTGGTTAAATGACTTCGTGTGTGCAAGATCTATAAATTGGTTGGGTCATCCAATTTCCTTACATAAGAAAGGAGGATAGATATAGTCCCCAGGAGAGAAGTCATCAATGTCTATGGAAAAGTCTCTGAAGGTCAAGCATTGTTTGAATGCATGTAAAAGGATCAAGGGACTCATAGGATTCTTATGAAATTAGTCAACAATCCTCTCATCCCTATGTAACAGGAGAGGAGACATAAAAGAGATATATGAAATACTAGAAGATATATTCTCTGAAAATACAACAAAGAAGGTCATATCACTTAGACCTAATTCACACAAAATTGAAGGTATCAAAGAATGAAGGAATATCTTCATGTGATCTCAATTGGGAGATCTAGGAGAGATGATAAGAAGATAATCATCATTGTTCTAATTGATAAGCTAGTTAACAAATGACAAGAAAGTTATCTCATTCAACTTGTGGTCTTTATGTTAGATAGAAAAAGGCAGGTTGAGGGCAAAAGTATTGAAGGTTAAAAGACTCAGACATTTGCAGAAAGGAAAGATGGAGTAACATATCTCTACTATGATTGAGATGGTATCCCTCACAAAAGGGTCTTATCATAAGCTTCTCAATCTTTTGATATGGTCATGACAATACGATTCATGGCATCATGGAAGCATTAGAAACAAGAGCTCGTGACATCACCATGGGAATCATAAAGGACAAAATCCATGGCAGTCAAACATGAAGGATATAGTTGTTGGGAACCTCATTGAACATTGAAGGAAAGGATGAAGTCATCTAGGACAAGGCTCATCATACATCAACTCAAAAAGGAAACATTTGCCAGATGGGGATATAGAAGATCCTCAATATTCTCTGATGGAATCCTCATTGGAGCATTCACTAATCTCGAGAGGAAGCAAGTGTTTCATCAAAAACTCCAACTTGCAGAGTTCATGGGATGATCATATGATGACATGAGAGATGAAGCAGATTAAGGGGTTGAAGATCTTTTCAATCAAGGAAGTTGCTGGAAGAAGCCTAGATGACCTAAAGGTAAAATGAGGTATGTATGATTGTATTTGATATTATAAAGTCATGTCGTATGGTTGCAGGTAACATGGATCACTACTTCTATCTTGAGAAGCATGATCAAGGGAAAAGGATCTCCTCCTCTGAGAGGATGTAGGAAGGCATAAGTCACACTAGATGAATCAACATAATATGTCCTCATATGAAGTATGAGGTGGTTGACTACAATTAAGGAACTTTGATTGAAAGCTCTTGGGAATGGAATGTGTGAGGAAGGAAGAGATTGTGAGATATGCAACCCTGATGAAGGTGATCAACATCCAATAGACCAAGAAGATTTGACTAGGAAATCTCCCGGAAAGATATGAAGACTCTGATGAAAGTTTGGAAAAGATGGAGACCCTTGACAATGGATATCTTTGGGAGATAGGTCAACATGTATGCGAGATGCTGATATCTACAGGAAGATGTCGTCATGAAGAGCCATCTTGTAAGGTACTATTTGATTTAATGTTATATTTTTCATTTCTTAGATAATATCTAGATGAGTTCATGCAAGGCTACTGGAACAAGAGTTGTAAGTACACGTACAATTAGCATTCATGTGGTGAAGGGAAGTTCTTGAAAGAAACATGATGAGGAAGAGGTAGCCATATGACGAAGAAACAAACAATAAAAGAACTCGGATCCTCTGAAATTTCGGATGAGTACAAGGGTACAGTATTTCAGATGGGTACAGACCAACATCTCTATAATTTTCGGATGGGTACAATGGAGTACAAAATCTCAGATATCTCTGCAACTTTAGGGTAATTGTAGTGAGTAATTACAGTCAAAGAATTCAGACAAGCATCTCTATGTCTCGGCCTCCTCACTATCTTGATGATCACTGTCTTAGTATACTAAACACAATCACAATCTAGGCATCGTTGTGAGGAGAAGGATCTCTGTCATACGCTCTTGACATACTCTCTAGACATAGTCACTGTCTAGGCATCGTTGTGATGAGAAGGATCTCGGTTATCCAACAGTGACACTCTGCCTTGGCATGCATTCGGGACGATGGTAATCATGATATTAATGAAGACATAGTTTCAAGGTCATAAGCATCATAAAGATCTCGATGCAACTGTCATATGTATATATACATATCTCAGTATAGAGACCTCATTGTTATAGTGAAGGAGCAACGATGGTCTTGTGAAGGAGCAACGATGATCTTGATGAAGGTGCAACAGAGTGGCAGCCGTAATGATCTCAGTGATGGCCTCAATGTTGCAACAACAATGATCTCGGTGGTGCAATAGTGATGGCCTCATTATTGCAACAATGATGATCTCAACAACGACAAAGAAGAGGATTGGTCTCTTGGTCTTGGAGTGGCCTAATAGGTCGAGGGTCGTGGTCTTGGTATTCGTCATTTGGAATCTCTATAAGAAGAATTTTGTGGGGGTTTTCCTCTCAAAGAGTGAGAGGTTTTGGCCCTGACAGAAAGCCAACATCTAGTGCTCTTGTCTCTTTTGTTTTGGTAATTTGATGAACTAAGAAGACACACTCTAATAATAACAAGCAAAAATTGTGCTTATAAGAAAAGGTTAAAAATACCTCACAAATAGTTATCATGGCGAGAAGAATCTTATTAACTTAATTTGCCCTAGATTCTTCAACACCTCTGTATCGCATTGTCATTAGAGCACAATATAGAATATTGTCACTGTTATAAAGGTTTTGCCCTGGCTGTCATATCATCATCATAGATACAAGTCATAGATCAAAGTGTCACTACCATATGCCAAAGGTTATTTCCAATAACCATACATCAAAGGTTACTGCCATGTAGATACATTTCAATTGCACTGTCACATATCTAGAGCACTGTCATGAAGATCACTGTCATATATCAAAGAACACTGTTGTGATGATCAAGGGCACATAGCAAGAGCACTGTCATGAAGGTTATTGTCATAAGGTCACTTTCATATATCACTGTAATAAAGGATGCTGCCGTAGAATCATGCGATTCCTATAATTGTCTGCCATACATTACTTATTATGAGGACTGCCATACATTACATCATGTTATACTATGTCATATATTGTTATCATACATATCACTCTACACTGTTATATAGTCATATAGAGACACAACCTTTCATCAATGGTACACTTCAAGACATAAAGATCACTGCCATATCAATAGATCACCCAAGGTCACTGCCATATACATCGATCACGAACATACAAGGGCAAGGTTGCTTGGGAGCGGGAGCGGTGAGCGATATTTTCAAAAACTCCTGGTCTGAGAGCGAATTAGGAGCGGATTTTTATATAATATATGTTTTTATATATTTTGATGCATATATGTCAAAAAAGCATGTAAAATGATGAATTAGATATAAAAAGCATGGAAACATGGATTGAACCATATAACATCAGTCATCTAGAAGTTTCAATCTTCATCAACCACATCCACATGTTAGTAACATACAACATATTGAGTCTCATGATTCATCAATCTTAAAGTTCCAAGATTTCAAAATTCGATATATAACATTTATCATCATTCATCACTAAAGTTGTAACTTGTACTTGTAACCATTACCATTACCAAGTAACCAAACGGTAAGAAAGAATATCTAACATGAAATGAAATGTTTCAACTTTCAACTTTCATGAAGCATCATATTCATAATTTATTACTAATGAGTTATAATTGCTAACTTCAAACTTCAAACTTAAATTGTCATATATTGTTTACCAAAAATATCATAATAAATATGAAAGAGTCAGCAATTATAAAAACTACTAGAAACTAGAAAAGACAAGTAAATCTATTATCTATTGCTAATGCTTGGGCTTCTTGCCACGAGAAATGTCTAATTTATGAGAAGGTCGTGGTGGTCTACTGGTAGTCTCCTCCCGCATGGTCAGACGACCAAAACCAAAAGGCACATGACCTCCACGTGAGGATGTAGATGGAGGTGGCGGAAGCAAAGGAAAAGATTGCGGAACTCGAGCACTGCTACTAGATGATGGGGGTGGCATGGCTGCTGTTGCTTCATCATCATGTTTCAGAAGTTATGTTTCCAATTCTTATAGATGTAGAGCGTCATCCTGCAAATTATCTTCCTTTGGGTTCTTGTTCCAATATACATTTGATGTATCTTCACAAGCCTACTCACAATAATGTGTCAACAACCTCAAGTTGTAGTGCACATAAACCAAGCTTTCTGCCCGGTTTTCATTGAGTCTGTTTCTTCTCACATTGTGGATGAAGCTATATGTGCTCCAACACCTCTCTGTAGAAGAAGTATTTACAACTTGTGAAAGCACTTTTTTTGCCAATTATGCCAAAAGTCCCTGGCGGCATACGTTTCCCACGATGTGAAAGCATCAAATCTGTTCCTATCTTCCATTGCATTTAAAGAACCAAACACTCTAGTGCTAGTGAAGTAATTGTCTAATTCAGGATGCAATTTAGCACAGTCCTGCCTTTCAAGAACCAACTTGTCTAATGCTGTCATATACCTATTTTGTACCTCTCGATTTGTATGGGGTTTGTCCCTAACCCCATCTTGAGGCAAAGTTTTTTGACCAACTAAGATGGAGAGTAGTATTTTGGCGTAAGGGTATATGCCAGGGTATGTAGTGGAACATTAAGTTTATCCCTCCGTGCACACAAAAAATTGTGATTAATATCATACAAGTTGATATCTTTTTCCTCAATAGTATCTTTTATTTTCCCCAACAAGTTATCTATCTGCTTGTACACCTTGCCAATCACTAGTGCATTTGTATTTGGAAAACGAATCATGTTATAAATGGGCTTGGTGTATTGAAAAACTTCCCTCATACATTGTCATGCCCATTCTCAAACACATTAGTAACAGGGCGCTGCTACACAATTTTGCACATTTTTTGACTAAGGAAGAGGGCCCCAGACTTTCGACTTAGGGACTTAGGGGCCAAATCGACTTTATTTAGCTGCTAGTGGAATGTGGGGGCCACCCATATAGGAGTTTGAATTAGCCATTCGATATACTTGGAGGGAAAATCGAATGGGTGGATGGAGGGGCCCACATGAGGCTAATGGGGCCCAAGGAGTTATAAAGAGAGATCAACTCTCATTTTGTTTTCATTCTGAATATTTGATAAACAAACTCACTCTTGTACGCTCTGCTGCTTAGCGAGTCTACCGGCGGTTTACCCACGAGTCTTCTGCAGGGAAGATTCAACCTCTACTTCAGGGGACCATCTATGCCCACCCTAGGGGGGTTGTTCCACATAGATTGCAGGAGTTTCCAGCAACGATTCGTAGCTCAGCGAGCCACACAGAGGAGGGGACTGCTTGTTTTCTGGGCAGCCAGAAATACATAGAGGTTGATTTATCAACCCAAGAAGCCGAAAATCCAAATTCAAAATTAGAGAAATTCCCTTCTGGGTTTTTCTGGGTTTTGTCCAAGGAGTCTAAGGCTAAAAGGGTAGAATTTTCTGGGCAATTTTTGGGCACTTTCTAGCAAGCCGAAAATCAGCAGATGTAGCTGGAGAGCGGCTCCCAAAAGACCAAAAATCCAAAGTCAAAATAAGAGAAATTTCCTTTTGGGTTTTGTCCAAGGAGTCTAAGGCTAAAAGGGTGGAATTTTATGGGCAGTTTTTGAACACTTTCTAGTAGGCCAAAAGTCAGCAGATGTAGTTGGAGAGCAGCTCCCAAGAGTCCAAAAATCCAAATTCAAAATCAGAGAAATTCCCTTCTAGGTTTTTTCTGGGTTTTGTCCCAGAAGTCTAAGGCTAAAAGGGCAGAATTTTCTGGGCAGTTTTTGGGCACTTTCGAAGAGGCCGAAGTCAGCAGATCAATAGTTTACTAGGTCAACGCAGAGCATAGTAGAGTAGCAGCTGAATGACCATCTTTCCAACTATTCTACCACCTGGGTTTGGTCCAGCTTGTCCTTGAGACAAGTCCAGGTGCACTAATCCATTTATATATTGTACTCATGCTCTCATATTGAATAATATATGGCTCAACAGTTCTATTATTACAGTGTTTCATGGGTATTTGCTAAATGTTTTTAATTTTTCACTGTTGCACTGTTTGTTTAATTGGTTTATTACTTAAATTCTTGTTTAGGAACATTACACACGTGCCAAAAACAAACCATAAAGAGCGGTCTCCTCCAACTCTTCAAAACCTTTCCTGTCAACTGTGCTTGGAGCCCTGTCCTTTAATATTGTCCAGTGTTGCCTTGATACCATGCTAGCCAATGACTCTCTTACCTTCAAAAGGTGCTTGAAGGTGAGGTAATAGCTAGCACATCTAGTTATCACAATCTTCAACAACTCCAAACTTGAGTGACTGTGGAAAAAGGCCATGGGTATTGCTATGACTGGTAACAAATTTTATTATTCCCTTGCCTATCTGGTACGAATCACCAATCCATTTGTATTGAGGGTGTTTGTTCTTAATAATATCATGCATCAAAAGATTCATTGTGTGAACCTAATACCTAGACCAAAATATGTTGGTGTATCTATCCTTAATTATTGCTCCCGCCACCTTACAATTAGAAGCATTATCATTGATGACTTGGATGACATTGTATGGTCCAATACTTTCAATTGTTTGATGTAATAGTTCGGCAATGTTGTTGGCGGTCTTGAACTTTTCTGAGTAATCATATGCTGAAAGCAAGAATGCACCACTAGTAGACATACCAAGAAAACTTATCAATGGCTTTCCTTTTACATTTGTCCAGCCATCAAATACAATGGTTACCTTATTGTCATTTTAAGAATTTGTCATTTTACCCAAAGCATGTGCTATTTTTGCTTTTTCATGATCAAGTCCCACAGATCTAGCCTTGTCATACCCAAGGCTCTTGTATCCTTTGGGGGCATCATTAATGGCACCAACCATTTCATGCGAATAAGGTGAGCGAAAAACATTGAATGGTACCACACATGCATAGGGAAACCGGTAAATTTTTGCATCCACATCATTCCTACACACTTCGTCATGGAAATTTGATAAGATTCTATGCCTTAAAGGGATGTTTGTTCATATGCCTCCGTATCCACCGTTATGGGAGTACGCTAATGGAGTTCTTAGTCAATGTGATTGTGGGCTAGTGGTGTCATGTTCAAAGTCACCCTTTGATCTTTTAGATTTGTATTGGGTTTCCTCCTCTTCCTTTATTTATTTGGACATTTGATGTTGTGACACATTTCCATAAGTTTTGATTCCTACTTTTTTATTTCCAACACATGGAATTTTCCCATAGAGATGCTTTTTGGCACACATGTATGAACTTGTGTAAGTGTTTTTGCCATGGAGGCATGTAAATTTAGTGGTTCCACCCCCTTTCCCTCCTGCAGGCCTAGAAACATATTTCCACAATGGGGTTTGGTTTGGTTTGGTTTTTGTGCCTTCATCATCTCCACTCTCATTATCCTCCTCCTCCTCCTGACCAAGGTACTCCTCTTCTCCAAGGTTTCTTATTCCACCACTCCCGACTTCCTCATCATCTTCATCATTCCTACTTCTTCTGCTCCCCAACATCATCATAACCAAAAGAGGAACCAACAAGAGAATGCCAAGCCACATACCTAACATGTTTGAAGTTTTGAACTTTGGTGGAGTTATAATTTTTTGCCTGCAATAAAATGGAGGAATGGGAATGGGAAAGAGAGAAGAGAATATTTTCATTTGACAATGAAAATATAAAGAATACAAATGCTAGATTAGAGTCTAGATCCTACCCCTTTGGCCTTCAATCCTAAGCTTCAATTCCCCTTGAAAGCTCTTCAATCTCCCAAGCAACACTCTCAATCTTTCTCCTCAACTCAAGCTCCAATTCCAAAAGCCCTCTCTTGCTCGCTCAATATGCAAATGATGAATTGTGGGAGGGGAGGAGGGCCTTTTATTTCTTTTGGCCCCTCCCTTCCCTCCAAAAAATTGTCGCGCCTTTTTTGCCTACAGTGAAAAAATGTTTTTAAGTGGGAGCAGTCGGGAGTGATCACTCGCCGACCGCTCCCACATAAAAAAGTTCATTTCGGGAGCGAACAAGAGCGGTCACGGTGTGAATGCTCCCCAACCCTTATTCGCTCTCGAAAAACTAGGGAACACATTTTTTTTAAGGAAGCATGCTCCCTATGTCGCTCCATAAGAAATAGTGAGCCACAAATATAGTGTTGCAAACCCCAGAACATGAGTGCGAGCCACTGGAACAAAAATGTGAACCACGAGAACATAAATGCAAGCCCCAGAAACAAAAATGGGAGCCACAAGAACAAAATGCGAGCCATAGTGATTATAGTGAGCCACTGTGATTAAAACGAGCCACTGTAATATAAATGCAAGCCACATGAACAAAAATGTGAGCTTTAGATAGAATGCAAGCCACAAATAAGGTTGCGAGCCTTAGAAAGTATAATCCATAGAGAATGCAGGCCTCAGAAGGTAATGCGAGTCTTGGAAGATACGATCCATAGAGAATGTGAGTCTCAAAAGGTAATGCGAGCCTCAAAAGATACAATCCACAAAGAATGCAAGCCTCAAAAGGTAATGAGGGCCTCAAAAATGTTCGATCATAGAAGTCCGAGATCCTTGTGCCAAATGATGGAGTATTAATACCAATTTACAGTTTTTTCCACCTATGAAGGGTCATGACCCTTAGGCAGGCCAACATGAGGCCGACTTGAACTTTGTATGAATGCCACCCTTCTAATTTTATCTTTGATTATATTTATCAAGTACTTGATGATTGCTTGCCCGAGAAAAGATCTGTCACAACTAATGTTGCACAAAACAATCTCCCCCCACCCAAGGATCCAAATCGGGATCCGCGTACCATACGGATCCGTGGGGGATCCGCCATCGGATCTGTAGTTGGGAAATTGGAACTGCAGATTGGGCCAGCAAACACGGTTTTTGGAAATTTGGAACCATGCTGACCCGATCCGCGGTTCCAAATTTCCAAACCGTGGATCCAATGATGGATTGGGCATTATTCTGTTGCCCGAAGGGCAATTTCGCGACATCTCACCCAATTTTTTTTTTATTTTTTTATTTTCTCTAACTTGAGGTGGGGGTGGGTTTAGGTTGAGTTAGGAAAATAATAGATGGGGATAAAGCTCATTCCCCCTCTCATTTCGTCACTCTTGTATTTTTGGAGGGCTTAGAGAAGAGAGGAGAAAGAGTGGCGAAGAGAGCTTGGAGGAGAGAGGCTTGAGGAGAGATTGGAGGAGTGAAGGAGGGGGAGCTAGGGGCAGTGAAGGAGGAGGAGCTTGGAGGAGTCAAGAAGGACTTCCATCTACAAGAACTAAATAGGTAAGTGCAAACTCCAAACTCCCTCATTTTTCTGCCATTGTTGTTTGTATTTTAACTCTTCCCTCTCCTACTCTTTCCCATTCTTTCTTCTTGCTCATTTCATTGCAGGTTGTCCATCTATATTAATATTCCAAAATGTGTTGAAAAGTGTAACTAGGTTCGGTCTTTATAATGACATATGTAAATGTGATTTTATGTAATTAATGAAAAGAAAAAAATAAAATTATTTTGTAAGTACTTGAATCATGGGTTTCATGATCAAGGAATTTTATTTTAGTTAAGGTTCCCATTGTGAACCTTTAGGTTTTGTCATCTAGTCATAAAAATCAATGAGAGTCAATGTCATGTATGTAGGACCCTTCTTGGGCATGTTACATTTTTTATGTCATTAAACGTATAGGAAAGCCCTCCAAGACCAAGCAAAGATACCTCCTACAAGTCGGCTTCAAGAAGAATAATAATATCTCTCAAAAGACATGTTGGCTCACCCTTACTAAAGTCGACCTAATTTGACTGGGAAACAACTATAAATAGGGAAGCTCTGCCTCATTTTAGGATATGAATTTCGGTCAAGGTCTGAAGCTAGTAAGAAGTATTAGCGATGACAAGGGAATGAGCAACGAGGTCTTTTAGCTTTATTTTGGTATTGTTTTTAGGCCAAATAACCTCCACACATGCCAGATTGCAGACTTAAAGATTGTAGGAAGAAGACCGAAAATATTGCAGACCTCTAAGGCAAACGAATTCAGAAAGAAGTCAAGCCAACAGGTAGCTAAGTTGGAGGAAAGTCTCCTCCTAGAGAGAGGTGGATAAAGGGTCAAAGTTGGTCAAACACATGTTATAGGGTTTCTGAAATAGAGACAAGGAGTGTAGTGCTGAACCAAGGACCGGCAATTTGAAGTATAGCTAAGGCAAGCAGTTGGATCAAGTGTTGAGTTGGGCACGAAAGAGAGGCAGTGAAAGGGAACTTGTGTCTTGGTCTTGAAGTGGAAAATAGGTCAAGGGTCTTGGTCTCGGTATTCGTCAATTGAAGTCTCTATAAGAAGAAGAATTTGTTTGGGTTTTCCTTTCAAGTGGGAGAGGTTTTGACCTTGGCTAATAGCATATATTCTGTGTCTCTTGTCTCTTTATGGTTTATGCGTTGGTGGCTGTTTGATGAAGAATAACTCTATAATAACATAAGTAAAAGAAGATCATAATCTAAGAAAAAAGCATTCACAAGCAGTTATCTAAAGAAGAGAAATCACCTAATTCTTGATGCCCTAGATTTCTCAACAAAATGGTGTTCTTCTGGCTTCTATGTATCAGTCCACTTTTGGTTTTCATGATGGCAAGGGGGAATAGGAATAGAAGGGAAGAAGAACAAGGGATAGTGGTCCCCATATGAGTGACCCAATGTATGATAAGGAGGAAGGGTTTGAAGAGTTAGGGGATGAAGAGGACACTAAAATGCTAGAGGGGAAAGCTGCATTGAGACCCTTGTGGAATTATGTGACCAAATTTGAAGGGGGACAAGGTGGTGGAAGTTGCAATTTTTTGTGCCCTCATGGTTTTCATGGAGGAAAACCATATAGTGGTTCATATACTCGTGTGAGGAGGCATCTTTGTGGG